>SNQJ01S0054291.1:21586-58587 GCA_010110895.2 Picea sitchensis | reverse complement strand
ATTTTTCCTATTTTATATAATGTAATTCTTTAAATAACTTTTGTTCCGGGGAGTTTTCAAGTTGTTTGACGAAATAATTATAAAATGAAGAGTTTATTGAAGAAGGGATTAACACATATAATATTTAAAATATAAATTATTGAAGAAGGGATTAACACATATAATATTTAAAATATAAATTATTGATAATGAATTTATATTGAATGATGTTATAAATTTTCATTCTATATATTGAATTGAATGATGATATAAATTATTATTATAAATAATTATTGACAATGAATTTATATTGAATGTTGCATATTAGATTATGAAAATTATATTTTATTCGTAGATTTTTTTTTTATTTTTTTATATATAATGAATTTCAAATTTTAAGTGAACTTCAAATTTTAATATAGAGTGAGTGTAAGAAGTCCGTGGTCTAAAAAGTGACAAGATTATGAACAAGAACGTGCATTAGCAAGAACGCTAAAACACACACATTACTACAGTTATAGGTTTGAATATGTGCATGTTCTTACTGGTGTTTTTAAATAAACGATCAAAGAGCGATTTTGTGCATATTGTGCACAAAATCGCGCTCGTGTTTCTTATTGGAAAAATAGAGTGAAGAGAGGAGGAAAATAGGGACGATCTTGTCACCGCCATCGCCACCGTGTGTCCAAGTATGTTACATTTATCTTATCTTTAATCCAATTTATTTTTCTCCCAATATTCTAAATTGAAAACAAATTGTAATTTAGTATTTTAAATAAAAAAGGAAACTAATTTACATGCCATGGATGTTAAATTGCAGCTTATGCAATACAATGGAACCCCAAGAAAATTTAAACCCCTCACAAGAAAACCAAGATGATCAAAACCCCAACCCACCACCACCACCACCACACAATGCAAACAATGAAATTGATGAGGGGTTGGTGATATTAAGAAATCTTGAGGAATAGTTAAGGGAGACTAGAGAACCTAACAGATTCGTATAACTTCCCTATGATTTATGTTTCCCCCCGTTAGTTTTTTTCCTTCAAATTCCTCTTCAGGTTCAACAAGGAAATGTGCAACTCGACTTAAGGGTCCTGGAACTTCTTGCAGAGAAGTTTCGATGAGGTTGTCTACGTAAAAATAAGAATCTGTCTTAGGAATTTCTACAAGGGTTTCTTTTCTCCTAGGAAGCTCAGAGGATATTGGTAACTTGCCAAGCAGTTTTGCATAAGCATGTGTAATCCTATGGGTTTCATAAAGCTGTTCTTGTAGTATATGAAACCAAGTCTCAGAGCAATTTTTCGGGTTGGTAGAGGCACTTCCGAAATTAGGTATTGAGTCTTCGTAGGTAATTTCTTGTTCAAATTCAACTCGAGGAAACAAAGAAGGAGTGAGATTATTCCTTGAAGATTGATTTTGCATGTGTAAATCATTTATATAAGCCATAAAATATGACCCTCCTTCTAGAGCCAATTCTATTGACGGGTCCAAATTTTCGCGACAACAGCAAGGGGTACTCCCTGGTACATGGTCCCAACTAGATTGTGCATTGTTTGGGTTAAGAGTCCCATTCGAAATTTGGCTCGACTACTATTGTTACTGTTTTAGGGTTTTGGCTGGTTGCAGACAAGTTTGTCGATGAGGGTGGATGATGAGTGGATATGTAATGCAAAGATGTAGATGAAGGCAATGTATGAAATGAAAAATAATCTATTACTAATCTACTTTAACATATCCTATCTAGGAGCAAACTAAAGTAACCAATGCGTTGAAAATGGAACCAAATCCTGCATAAACTCCTACACAGATAGTTGGAATAGAAGAACATAATAAAAAACAAGCACATACACATACACATACACATACATATAACCAGATTAGTCCATATTTCAACAATGCACACATTAACAACTCAACAAGCTCAAGGCATAAAAAATATTTGAAGAAACACTTGAAACTATAGAATATCACAGATTGCATAAGAATTAATCCATAAACAAACTAGCATTCTTAAAGTCCATATGAACAACATTTATCCTCGCTTAAAATAATTCACCACTTAGATTTTCTTCACACACAAAAGAATTGTTTCTTCAAAAGTTGTCCCTGAGGGCTTCTCCTTATTAGTAATTTCAGTAATAAGACATGAAAACTCCAAAACAATGCTTCAATTTTAGTTGACATTGTGTTCCCAAAATAGTTCAGAAATAGACAATGTTTGAAGAGTCAAAAGATCCTCTCAAATGTGCTTCTATTCCTCTTTATACAAATTTTAGTAACTCATATACGACTCTTCATCTTCTTCTTGAAGAAGCGGTTACAAAAATGGTTCAACTTCTTATTCCTAGTGACAAGTGTACTAATAATACAAAATTTATTTTTGTTAAGAAAAAGACAAAACAAAAGGAAGGTATTGTGCCTTTCTTCAAGGATTTTTGTTCCTGAGGTATGCTGTCCAAACTTCCAACTGGTCATGCATGGATTCAATCCTTCTGTGAGTCAGTTGCTCCAACATTGTGTTNATGAACAACATTTATCCTCGCTTAAAATAATTCACCACTTAGATTTTCTTCACACACAAAAGAATTGTTTCTTCAAAAGTTGTCCCTGAGGGCTTCTCCTTATTAGTAATTTCAGTAATAAGACATGAAAACTCCAAAACAATGCTTCAATTTTAGTTGACATTGTGTTCCCAAAATAGTTCAGAAATAGACAATGTTTGAAGAGTCAAAAGATCCTCTCAAATGTGCTTCTATTCCTCTTTATACAAATTTTAGTAACTCATATACGACTCTTCATCTTCTTCTTGAAGAAGCGGTTACAAAAATGGTTCAACTTCTTATTCCTAGTGACAAGTGTACTAATAATACAAAATTTATTTTTGTTAAGAAAAAGACAAAACAAAAGGAAGGTATTGTGCCTTTCTTCAAGGATTTTTGTTCCTGAGGTATGCTGTCCAAACTTCCAACTGGTCATGCATGGATTCAATCCTTCTGTGAGTCAGTTGCTCCAACATTGTGTTATTTATTGCAACACTATCTTTTTGAGTACTCATGTCTTTAGCCAATGTTTTCATGAAGGCATGTATCATAGTATGCAACTTATCTGGGTGTAACAGGTGTTGATCTATGAGTTCTGTGGAGACGGTGGTGGTGGCTTCAACTACTTCCCTTATTTGATACATGTTGTTGTTTACTTTGTCTACCGGTTCTTTTGACACTAGGTTCTTCCTGAGTTCATCTAGCTTTGGCAATTATCTTCTTTTGATAAATTCTTGTGTTTCTTTATGGATCCTTGAGCATACCACCATAGATCTGGTGACTTCCTTATTATCTTTATTTCCTAGATGTTGTCAATGGTCCAGTGCATGCAAATCTATATTTCTTTTCATCTTTGACGATCGATATAACTTAGGTGGTGCATGTTGGCCCTTGACCAAGTTTTGGGAGATCCTTGGTCAAGTTGACCTATTTTGGAACTTCGACAACTTGTCGAAGATGGAGCGTAAGACAAAGCAAAGATTGCAGGATCTCGACCCCTTTTTGGGATTTGGGAATATGTAATGGGTATGGGATGTCGGCCCATGGGTTTACCCATGTTTAGGCCTATTTTGTAAAGTATAAATAAGTAGCTAGGTGACATAAGTAGCATGCCCGATAAGCTAAGTGCAAGTATGGTTTGTGGATGCTCTGTGCATATTGTGAGAAACTTGTAGAGCTAAGTGCAAGTGGTTGTAATAGACTATGAAAGGCTTTGTGCTAGACCTAGCTCATGGAAGGAGGATCTGGCAAGGTGCGCGCTGATCTCCTGTCCTATGCAGAGTAGGGTTTTTGTGGCTCTGTGCATGTAGATGACTGATTGAACCTAATAAAGAATAAGAGTTGGTGGACATAGCCCCAGGGTGGGGGTGAACCACGTAAATATTGTGTTATTATTCTCTGTGCAATGTTCTCATGTGTTTATGTCTTTATTTGCTAAGTGTTTTGATATAGATGGATAGATCTGTTTGTGCTTTGTGCTTATGATGAATTTGAATGCTAGATCTGACATAGGTGAATGTTCTTAGTGCTTGAATCTGCTAGATCTGATCCATCTGTTTATGCTAAGTGCTTAGATACAATAGATCAGTGTGAATGTTGCGATGCTCTGTTTTATCTGCGAAGTAGATATTGGTTAAATAATTATGAACTAACGGTGCTAAGTGATCTATTAAGTATTATAATCACAGATCGGTGTCCCAGTTAAGGTTACAGACACCTGAGTCCTGCAACCACCCCTGCCTCTACCTCGAGTGAGACTTCATCTGCTTTGCAGGTGTTGCCGAAAGGGCCCGTAGTTAGGGTTTTGTTGGTGCGTTGTTGTAGCGTTGAACCCTGGGTCTGCCCTTGTGCCAACAAATGGTTCCATTGATGGGACCTGGAACTGTGATTGCTAGGAACTAAGGAAGAAGAAGCTTTGTGCAAAGATCTAACCTGAAATTGTGAAAGCTCTGTGCGTAGATCTGTTTCTCTAGTGCGCAACACTCTACTTAGCTTGACAAGCTCTATGCTAAGGAAAATAAGTCCGATTTGAATAAAAGAGGTAAGATCTAAAAGCTCTGTGTTCTGATAAAGTTAAGAATATTGAAAAGTTCTAGATCTGAAAGCTTTATGCTCTGTAGAAGTAAGATAAGTGGAAATTTTTGTTTCAACAGTATGGATCTAGGTATGTTTGATAGATTCTATACTAGCTTGAAATATAGGGTATTAATAGATGAAAGAAGATTTGATATAAGTAGATCTGCTAAGAATAGTGAAAAATATGTTATACCTATGCATAGAAAGAATGTTTGGACTAATAAGTGTATGCAGTATCCTAGAAAGAAATGTTTGCAGGTTAGCTACCATGATCCTAGCGCGCAGTACAGGAAAGGCCGAGGATCATTTAAAAGAAAGAGAGGATTAACCCTCTGTTACAGTTGCAGAAGCTCGAGACATCTCGCTAAGGAATGCCCTGGGAGAAGACCCAATTGTCTTTGTTGCAAAGCTATGGACCATGAAGCATTGGATTTCCCTAGAATGATTGATAAGGTTGAAATAATGAATATGAACCAAGAAAACCCTAAGGAAAATATAGAAACTAAGATTATAACAAAATCCCAGAAAGAATTAGAGAAAGTATTGCTACAGATAAAAGAAACCATGAATGACCACCGTCATGTCAAATTATCAGAGATCTTCAAAGAAAAAGAATGCCTTGAAGTAAGAATAGGAGACTTCGACATTGATTGTATTCTAGATGAGGAAACAAAGATGAATTTCATGACAGAGAGAACTTGGGAAGCTATAGGGAGGCCTTCTATGATTCCTTCATTAGGAGGAATATGACTATTCAAAGGAAAGCTGATAAACGTATGTGGAAAGTTCACTCGAATACCTATGAATGCCAATGGAACTTCGACAAAGGAAGATTTTGAGATTATTAAATTTATTGAGGACAGTGCCCCATTTACCATGCTACTAGGAAAACCTTGGATTGAAAGAGATCAGGCCAGAAGGCAAGAAGAAAAAGAATTTTTAGAGCAGAAGAAGCAAGAGTTAAAAGATTCATGACTAGAAGGATCACACACTTGATTGAAGAACAAAAGAACAGATCGAAGCTATTTAAAACCAAAGACTCAGATGTAGAAGTTGCAAGAACACTAGAAGACCCATAGAAGACTGAAATATCTATCCCAGATAAAGAAAGAATATTATCCTTGACAAAATCTCAACAACGTGAAGTAACTATGCCAAAAGAAGATAAGAATCAGAACGGAAAAAGGCATACCGAGACAAAGCTCACTGGGAAGAAGGCTAGAAAGCTAAGTAAGAAGAGAGCTAAGATCGACAAGTTGCAGAAGGTTCCAGAGGGAACCTCACAGAAGGAAAATATGCAAAATTGGAACTTCGTCGGGATATCAAAACAACGACACATGGAACTTCGCCATGGCAAAGCAATATAGCCGTTGGGGACATTATAACCGTTAGACCAACACTCCAAACAAGTAGAAAGACATTTATGGTCAGACAACTCGCCATCCGACCGTTGGGACCGCGCCATAATGGAAAAAACAAAGTTAATGAAGGCTTCATACCTGTTGCAAGCGACCCGTTGCCGAGTTACCTATTTATCCCATCACGCCGTGCACCAAGAACACTTTTGCCAACCGAGAGTTTGAGCCCACAGACTAAGTTGATTTTTCACAATGATCATTGCGCTCTTTCTCTCTATCCCATTAATGTGTCTAAGTTACCCTCCGAACCCGAGATTGTTAACCCTGATCGTTTATGTCGAACGAATTGAGCGTTGCAGAGAAAGCTGTTGAAGAAGTTCTGATTGACCTCATGACTGAAAGAGTCATGTCAATGTCTACAAGTGTACAAGCATCGTCGACGAGAGGACTTCCAACCTCTCCGTCCATTACTCGTAGAGCCAGACCATCCCAACCATCAGATGAAAAGCGAACCAAGCAAAGGGATGATCTAACGAATGCCAAATTGATCCTGACCATATTACCCACCTATATTCCACCTCCGAGTGGCACAGTAAATCAAGACAACGTGCCCAGAGATTTCGAATACACCTTGGTTACGACGTACCTCCCGAAGGGGATACGCGCAGTTCGAGTAGACCAAGATAAGATTGCAGCGTTGAAGTTTAGAAACTTCAACCTCAAAGATCGCAAAGTCTATAACATGCTCGCCCCACATAAGTACCTGACTAGAACTAAGGGGAAGAATTCAAAGATAATTCCCCAGTCGTGGACTATGAACCTCGCGCAATTCACCCTACTGAACGTCATGAAGATTCCCCACTTCGGAAGACACCAGGAGGTGAATGCATGTTTCAAGCTGCTGTTGTCTTGTTACCATGGCGGCTATTTGTGGCTAAACCGCCATATAAAAGTTGATCCGACGTTGATAAATTAGATCACGGGCTTGAGTATGCAAGGACCCGATCCACAAGAGTTTTACCCTGGAAAAGCCATGGATCGCACTCTAGCACAGAATATCAAGGAAACTTATGGCAATGTCGAGAAGGGAATGCAAGGCTACAAGGTAGCTTCTATCCAGAGTGGCACAGTGTGCCTCGCCTGAAAACTGATTGCAGGGAAGTTAGTACGAAATAACCGACTTACCCAAGTCACCAGTTTTGTAGTCGACCTCGCAGGGAAGTGCGCGGAAGGCCTTCAGATGAACTGGGTGAAGTACCTGGTGAAACAGTTGGAACTTGACTATAGAGAAGCACAGGATTAAGAATATGAATTTCATTTCAGCTGGCTCTTGATCCTTATAGCTTTTATTGCCTGGGATATGCTGGAAGGTACAACCTTCCTGGACATCGAGCCATTTGAACCATTGGCCACAAAGTTCAGTACACTGTGGTATTCAAGCGACATGAATAAATAGTGGCAGTCAAATGCTGTTTTTCATACCTACTACAATCAGTTGAAGATATCCATACAGTCCGAGCCTTGCATGACTCCAAACACTTTACACTGGTTCCAGCCCTTGATGAAGTTCAACGCAGATCGACATTTTATTTACATCACACCGTGCGTCGATGAAGACAAGCAAAAAATTCAATCCTACTATAATATGATGGAGGAGGACTTGGAGGAGATCACTAAGGAATGGTCGGTGTACCTCCTTATCCCAGCAGACCCTGCGGAGATATTCGACATCGACAACCCAGAAACTGCGCAGGATACACTTGGACCTACCAGGACAAAGAAGACCGAAGAGGTCTAAGAATTAGACATCGCATCCGTTAAGACTGATTCCATATCACCAGAGCGAGGAGGTGATGGCGAAGAGTTGAATGAAAAAGAAGTTGAACAGAAGCAAGGAGATGAGGTTGATCCCCTGAAGAAGAGGAAAGGTTCACCTCCGAAACCTTCCTCCTGGAAGAAATCGAAGGCCACCATGACCAAGATGCAGACTGTCCTCACATTCGATGACTTCAACTTCCTCATACAACCCTGCAAGATGCTTCGCTGGAAATAGCAGAGAAACAAGAAGAAAATCAAAATATGTATGATCGAATTGAGACTAAACTACGAGGGGTACAATAGGCCCTATAGTCCATCCGCACAGTCTCCACTGCACCGGGAGAACCAAAATTTGGAGATGAGCCAGCTCAACTCCACTTCCTAGCCGATACATTCGAAGCTCGCCTTCGACAAGCACAGGAAGAAAAAGAGCAAGCCACCTAGTCTTTGACACAAGTACAAGGAGTACTCATAGAGCAACGCAGTGCTGCAGAACAGGAAAATCTTTCTCTCCAAGCGAAGTTTGATGAAGAAAAAGCACAACTACAACAATAAAAGGAACAATTTCTCATGGAGCAACTCGAAGTAAAAGAAGCGGTCATCATAGCATTTTTCTCTGTGACAGTCTTAGAAATCAAGGTAGAATACCGAGTTACACAGTAGGTGAACCATATCGTAGAAGCCATCCAACAACTACAACAACGCATAGCAGATTTGGAGCTACACAATGTACCTGAGACCCCACAAGATGTAAGAGACCAAAGAGAAGAAACCGCCTGGAGCGCAGTTGAAAGGCTAAAGGATTTTAATATGGAATGTAACCAACTCACTGATCATAGTGCCCATACCTATGAACAACTCACAGAGAACCCATAATTGAAGGCACTGGAGTCACAGCTCCAAGAGGCGAAGTATCAAGCCGAAAAGATATAGGCGTAGTTGAAGCTCCTGTCAGTTGTGGAAAGAATGAAGTGATCCCAAGACCAGCGGACCGCCCAAAAATAGATCCACACTATCCAGAGCAGAGTTATGGAGGTAACTCAGAGGCTCCAACCTGTACAAGACAAGGCCTACTAATTGTTTACAGAGGTAGAAGGCCAAGGAGCAGAGCTAGAGTAGGTTGTCACTACAACTGAACAACGTCTAGAGGGACCTATCAACGATGCAGTCATCTAAGAGTTCACTAAACAGGAGGCTGTAGCACAACAACAAGTCGAAGAAGCTCGAGCCAAGCTCGAGGCGTTTGAAGCAGACCTAGTAAGACCAGAGTGACTCAAGATGAGTCATAGGTGAGTGTTGGGGGCCTGTTGGCCCTTGACCAAGTTTTGGGAGATCCTTGGTCAAGTTGACCTATTTTGGAACTTTGACAGTCTATCGAAGACGAAGCAGATATCATGGGATCTCGGCCCCTTTTTGGGTCCTTTTTGGGATTTGGGAATATGTAACAGGTATGGGATGTCGGCCCATGGGTTTACCCATGTTTAGGCCTATTTTGTAAAGTATAAATAAGTAGCTAGGTGACATAAGTAGAATGCCCGATAAGCTAAGTGCAAGTATGGTTTGTAGATGCTCTATGCATATTGTGAGAAACTTGTAGAGCTAAGTGCAAGTGGTTGTAACAGACTGTGAAAGGCTTTGTGCTAGACTTAGCTCGGGGAAGGAGGATCTGGTGAGGTGCGCGCAGATCTCCTGTCCTATGCAGAGTAGGGGTTTTGTGTCTCTATACATGTAGATGACTGATTGAACCTAATAAAGAAGAAGATTTGGTGGATGTAGCCCCAGGGTGGGGGTGAACCACGTAAATATTGTGTTATTCGGCTCTGTGCAGCGTTCTCATGTGTTTATGTCTTTATTTTCTAAGTGTTTTGATATAGATGGATAGATCTGTTTTTTCTTTGTGCTTATGATGAATTTGGATGCTCGATTTGACATAGGTGAATGTGCTTAGTGCTTGAATCTACTAGATCTGATCCATCTGTTTATGCCAAGCGCTTAGATACATTAGATCAGGGTGAATGCTGCGATGCTCTGTTTTATCTGCGAAGTAGATATTGGTTAAATAATGATGAACTAATGGTGCTAAGTGATCTATTAAGTATTATAATCACAGATCAGTTTCCCAGCTAAGGTTGCAGACACCTGAGTCCTGCAACCACCCCTGCCTCTACCTCAGGTGAGACTTCATCTGCTTCGCAGGTGTTGCCAAAAGGGCCAGTAGTTAGGGTTTTGTTGGTGCACTGTTGTAGCGTTGAACCCTAGGTCTGCCCTTGGGACAACAATGCATCTAGATTTTCCTCCATCCATATGTCTATGTCATTTATGCCTTCGAGAATGATGCTCTACCGTGTTAGCTTCACCTGTATCTGGTTTTTTTGATCAATGATTATTCCAACTACATTTTTGAAGAGTTGTAGGTGAGCGTACATATCAATGATGGCTCCTTCAAATTCGTTCCCGACTTTCTCATCTCTGATTTTGAAGCTTTGAAGGATTATTTCATCAATCTTGGCCTGATGAAGTTTTTCTTCCAACTCTTTGATCCTTACATCTTTCTCTTTATTTTGCTGGCACAATATTTGTATGTTTTCTACATTGGAATTCATAAACACAGAACCGATTGTAGCTATTGATACATGATATTCTCTAACATCTCTCATTACGGGAACATGGGTGACAATCGAGATCAATTCTCCTTCTGTTACCAACACTTTATTCACCTTCTCCTGTACAATCCTACCTGTCTCGTTTTCATAGGTGAAGCTTCTTAGGTTTAATACTTTGCTCGGTTGAAATGGTCCCTAAATCCCAAGTCCGTTGTGGCTTGATAGATCTATTTCTACACCATCGGTAGATGTTTTTGGAATGTCTGTTTCCATGGGATGTGTGATGTGTGTCCCCCCTTTGTCGTGTCTTCCATGTCTTTATGTTTCCTTTATTTTTCAGTAGATTTTTTCGTTGCCTCTTTAGCTTCCTTTTCTGATTTTTCTGCTACTGCTTTTGCTACTATTTCCTTTTATTTGGCCTCTCACTCCATTGTGGCTTTTTCCTCCACTTCAACTTTAGCTTTGGCCTTGTCGGCCTCAATCTTTCGCTTCTTATTTGCCACATCATTTTTATTTTATAAAAATTTCTCTTTGTATCTCCTCTTTTATCAACTGATACTTCTTCTTCTTCTTTAGTAGATCCTAAGTGTGTTGAAATGGAAATGGGGGAAGTTTCCTCAACTTCTTCTTGCTATGCCTTCTTCTTGGCTTATTCTCTCGCTTTTTCTTCATCTGAAATCCTTCCTCTCAACTGACCTCACCTATTGAAGATGATATCATCATATGTCCGGGTGTTCTGGTGTACTTATTTCTCCTCCCAAATATCTGTGGTGTACTCCCAAGGTAGACTGATCTTGTTGAAATGCTCTCTAACAGTAATTTTGGGATCATGTCTCTTGTATTTATCTTCCCCGAAGTGATAGGACATGAGGGTGTTTACTTTTTCTTGGGCCTTCTTAGTGTTTTTAAAGAGATAATTTCCCACATAGAATAGAATTGGAGGCCAAATTTCTTTCTTTATCTGGTATACAATCACCCCAACTCCATGTATGATGGTCTGATACACCACTTCTTGGAGCACACGTTTTTCGGGCACAAACAAGGGAAGAAAATGGGGTGTTTTCTGTTGGTTGTGGAGCCTGATTATCTTCCTGATTCAGAGGTCCTTGCTTTCATCTGTGTTTATACCCCATGAAGTATTTACACCCCAGAAGTATGTACACTCTTCCACGCGTGGGAGTGCAGAGGGGGGGTACCCCCTCAGTATGTACACTCTTCCATCGCTGCGGGAGTGCAGATAGGGTAAATTCTCCAAGGGTCCGTGGGGCCCATCCTACCGGGGTCCGGGGTAGCGGTTCGTGTAAGGTTCTCAAGGAAAAATTTTGTAAAAGTATATTGTAATTTCATTGTAAATATGGACCGCTCCAATATAAGGTCTAGATCTAATCTGTGAGATTGCAGCATAGGTTTTTTCCTGTATAAGCAACCCTCTTTTTACAGGGAAATGTATTAATGGCTTATGGATGATGGTGAATATTGTATTCCGAGAGAGGAGGACTGCGGGAGAGAAAGAAGAGGAAGCTACATCGGGTATGTTGTAGGGTTGTATCCCTTCATTTGTCGATAATAATAAAGGAAGGACCCCGCAATTTCTCTGGTGGACGTAAACCACACCGGGTGAACTAATGAACCAGGTCTCTTGTATTGTGTGTCTTCTGTTTTCTCGTGATTTGTTTTATTTTTTATTGCTCCGCAGTCATGTTTTTCTAACAACTCCGTATCGAAAGGTGAAGGTAATCCTCAGCAGAAAAGAGGGTCTCTGTTCGAGGGAGAAGGTCTAAGATGGAAAGCCGAGGGTCGAAATTTAATGGCCAAAACTACCAGCTATGGAAGATGTAGGCGGAAGACTATTTATATCGTAAGGATCTATTCCTACCATTGAGCGGAGGATCAAAGAAGCCGGCGGCCATGAAGGGACGCATTAATGGGAGATTCTTGACGAAAGGCTCTAGGAACGATAAGACTGAGCCCTCGTAGCTATGGCTTTCAATATTTTCGAAGAAAAGACAATAAGGGTTTGATGGACGCTAAGCACAAATT
Organism: Picea sitchensis; assembly: GCA_010110895.2. Lineage (NCBI taxonomy): Eukaryota > Viridiplantae > Streptophyta > Pinopsida > Pinales > Pinaceae > Picea > Picea sitchensis. The sequence continues at coordinate 46,167 of SNQJ01S0054291.1, read as the reverse complement.
GTATGAAAAACCCTATGTCGAATAAGGTATTTCTAATGAAGAGATTATTTAATATGAAGATGTCGAAGGTGGGTCTCGCTATGCATCATTTAAATGAATTTAATAATGGGTTACTAATCAACTAAGTTCAGAAAGTGGACTTCGATGATGAGGTTAGGCCTCTTCTAAACTTGTGCTCATTGCCGTAGCTAGAATTTCTGGTCATAGTGTAAGTAACTCTGTCTCGTTCAAATACTTTAAAATTTGATGATGTTGTTGGTGTTATCCTAGTGAGGAAATGCGACGGAAAAGCAATGGTGAGACATCAGGAAATGTGTTGAATATGGAGAACAAAGACAAAAGGATAGAGGAAAATTCGTGAAACCCGAAATTCTAGGAAGGCGATCCAAATCCAAACTTGAAAGATAGAGTGCCGAATTGTAAAGAAAGGACCAAGAAAAGATCGCAGCCCAAAGAAACAAAGAGATGGACAAATAGAGAGAAATCAAGAAGCAAATGTAAATGTGCATGTGTTACAAGATGCTTTGATTCTTTCTGTAGATAATATTTCAATCCTGGTAGTAGATTCAGAGCTTCATTTCATGCCACACCGACAGGGAAACATTTTCTAGATTATGTTCACAGATTTTGACAAAGTTCATTTGGGTGATAATAAACCATGCAAAATTGTTGGAATGGGAAAGGTAAAAAATAAGGCAACTAAATGGAAATCAATGGTTGTTGAAAGAGGTAACATGTTCCAGATTTAAGCAAAAAAATCTGATTTCAATAGGCGAAGCAAGTGAAGGTTGTATATCCATATTCACGATAAGATGGAAGGTCATCAAAGGATCATTGCGATACTAAAGAAGAGAAGGTAGGTACATTGTATCTATGTATTGGTAATACCGACTCCTCTATATCTTTAGCTTCTGCAGAAGTGGATACAACAATTATGGCATCATAGGTCAGGACAATAATGAGTGAGAAGGGTATGCGCATCCTTCACAAAGAAATTTGCTGCTGCATCTTAAACAAATTGATTTGGACTTCGTGGAGTTACTGTGTTTATGGAAACAAAAGAGTCGATTTCTCGAAAGTTGGAAAAAGAAAAAAGAAGAATGAAAAGGTTAGAGCTTGCATTGCATGTATGGGGACCACCAAGTATTATCTATTGGTGGCTCTCATTATGTTACTTTTATTGATGATGCAACTAGAAAACTTGGGTTTATTGCATTTGACAAAATCCGATGTTTTGATACTTTTAAGAAATGAAAAGTTTTATTGAGAATGAGACAGAAAAAAGCTTGAAGTGTATCAGATCAGATAATGGAGGTGAATATCAGCAGCTAAGGAGTTTGATGATTATCGTCATACCATGGGGATTTCAGAGAGAAGATGCCCACGAAGATCACAAGAAAATGTAGTGTCGAAGGATGAATGACAATCATGGAGCCGCAAGGAGGCGATTGCATACCGGTTTGCTCCATACGGCGTGATGTCAGATACATCGCTTTTACTTATCAAACAGAGGACCTTCAAGCTCTTTGGATGGTAGAATCGAGGAGGAATGGACAGAAAAAAAGCTAAACTATTCTTTTTGAAAACTCTTCGGTTGTGAAGCATTTGTCCATATTGATAAAAGAAAATAGAACAAAGCTTGAGGCAAAAATCCAAGAAGTGTACCCTTTATTGGATATGGTGTTAATGATTTTGGTTATCGCCATATGGATTATGAAAATAACAAAATCATTAGGAGTGAGATGTCATATTCAATGAAAAAAATCATGTACAAAGATCAATCGCAAAGAAAGATACAAGAAAAAAAAAAAAAAAAAAAAAAAAAAAAAAAAAAAAAAAAAAAAAAAAGGAAATTCCAAAGGAACCTCGAAATCAAAATGTACAACAACAGAGTAGCGGTGTACCCTCAAACACCATGAGTGTTGTTAGAAGATCTACTGTAAAGTTAAGTATACCCTCTAAAATGGATATCTCCTTCATTATATTATTATTTATTGTTGACCGATTCTCGTGAACCCTCGTATCGTTATGAAGAGGCACGGTGTAGACACCAAAAAGAAGTGGGAGCAAGGCATGAAAGAGGAAATGGATTCCTTTGGAAAATAACCACTTGGTTCTGTCTGGGCCAGTTCGTGGGAAAAAGAGAATTGCGTAATAAATGGGTTTACAAGTTGGAAGGGAAGAAGATGGAGGAGAAAAAGTTTATTGCCAGACTTGTTGTAAAGGGGGTTTGCAATAAAGAAAAGGTATAGATTTTGATGAAATATTTTCCCCGTTGTTAAAATGACTTCAATTAGAACTATTCTAAGCCCAGGCGTGAGAATATTTGCATCTTGAACAATTAGGATAAAACAACTTTTCTCCATGGGGATTTGGCGAAAGATATTTATATGCAGCAGCCTACTTAAGATGGAGGTCAAAGGGAAGGAGAATGGTATGCAGGTTGAAGATCTTGTATGGCCTAAAGCGTAGCTCCAAGGCAAAGCAGTATTTGAAGCCTGGTCGTGTTTATGACAGAAAATGGTTATAATAGATGTCATTCGATCACTGTTTATTTTAAAAGGCTAGAAAATGGAAGTTTATATTATCTGCTATTGCATGTAGATGACATGCTTTTTACAAGGTGGTCTAATATGCAGGAAGTAAATGTGCTCAAGAAGAAATTAGCCAATTCATTTGGCGATGAAGGATTTGGGTGCCGCGAAGAAAATCCCAGGCGAGAATAACAATAACAAGAGACAGAAAAATCGCAACCCATATTGTCTCGTGGTGAGTACACAAAGAAGGTGTTGGAGAGGTTTAGAATGCAAGTAATGCAAAACCAATTAGTACACCTTGGCCAGCCATTCTCCAAATTAACTAAGGAAATGTGTCCCAAGACACAGGAGGAGATAGAATACATGTCCGTGGTCCCATATTCATCGCCAGCTATGCCTTGATGTAGCGCAATGGTTTGCACAAGACAGGATATTGCACATGTAGTGGAGTTGTGAGCAGTATATGAACAATCCAGCAAAGAATTATTGGGAGGCAAGAAGTGATTCTCAAAAGCATTTGAGAGGTACTACTACACATGCATTGTGTTTGGAGGTTCAAACACTTCTGCTGTGATATGTTGATTCTTATATGGTAGGTGATAAAGACAGAGGAGCACCACTGCAGGTATGTTTTACTATAGGTGGAACAACAATAAGTTGGATTTCAAACCTAAAAGGTTGCTGTACTTTCAACAATAGAGGCGTAGCATTTTGCTGCTTACAGAGGCTAGTAAAGAGATGATTTGGTTACAAAGGTTTGGAGGAATTAGGAACGAAGCAGGAGAACAACAAGTTGTACCGTGACAAATGAGTGCCATTCACCTTGCAAAGAACCTCGCCCATTCAAAGACTAAGCATATACGTAGCTGAGGTACCACTTCATATGATCTCACTGGAAGATGGACAAATTGAAGCCGAAAAGATACACACTAGCTAGAATCCCGCGACATGTTAACAAAGGGAGTAAACAAAGAGAAACCAGTTCTTGCTCAGTTCCAGCTGGTCTTCAAGAATGAAGATGAAGATGAGAAATTTGCCAGTCCAAGAAGGTTCAAAGTCCAAAATATACAACAGCAATGGGTGGAGTTGTTGAGACTGGGCCTCCAAGTGGGAGATTGTTGGTTGTGGAGCCTAATTATCTTCCGGGATTCAGAGGTCCTTGCTTTCAGCCGTTTATACCCCATGAAGTATTTACACCTTTGCTATGTACACTTTCCACGCAGGAGGCAGAGGGGGGTACTTCATGGAACCGGCCTATCTCCTACTGGCCCCAAAGGCGTAATTTAGCGGGGTTCGGGCTAAGCCCTAAGCAAAATTGCCCTTGTAAAAGTATATTGTAATTTCATTGCAACTGACTGCTCATTATAAGGTCGCAGATCTAACTAGAGATTATGTTAGGTTTGCCCTAGAAGGCAACCTCTTTTATGAGGGAAAATGTATTACTGCCATGGATGATGGTGAATATTGTATTCGAGAGAGGAGACCTGTGAGGAGAGAAAGAAGAGGAAGTTACAACAGGTTTTGTCGTAGATTGTATCCCTTCATCGTCGGATAATAATAGCGAAGGACCCGGCAATTTTCTTCCGGTGGACGAAATTAATAATCGGTGAACCACGTAAATCTAGGTCTCTTGTATTGTGTGTCTTCTGCTTTTGTTTCGCATTTGTTTTATTTTTATTGCTCCGCTGGGTCCCTGCTTAACATTTTCATGGCACCATATATTCTTATATAAGTACCATTCTCCATGAGGTACCAAACTCCCATATCTTTTATAAATTCCATGTCTTTTACATTATTGCAGATGGAGGAGGGTGCGAAGATGAACTGCATATAATGGAGCTGAAGTGCTTGCATATCCTTTGAAAATCCAAAGAATATTTGTGTTTCCAGAGCATTTTACAATATATATGGATTGCAAGGTTGGATGGAGTCCAACTCCACCCCATATCATGGTATTTGTGATTTGTGCACATGATTTCCAAGAGGTACGATGACATATGGAAGCTTGGGAACGTTCCGTGCTGGGGTTTGATTAAACTTTAAGAGATAGTTGCAGTGAGGTTCTTAGATAGGATCTTATCCCAATTGAACGATGTCCTTACATCTACGCAGTAGTATATTAGAGGCATATAGGATAGGAATAATTGTGTTGTGTCAGATTCCCCATACACGACATCATGGCTACCAAGTACCGGTAGGGTCTTCTCAAGGAATTCGTGGGGTATCCACTCTTAGGTCTATACTTAAATTTCTTATTATCTTCCCTATACCACTTGGGAAACATGTCCTTAGGTGTGTACTCGAATTCACTAAGGAGTTTAATATCCATCCTTTTGATCCCCTCTTCAATATGATATCACTTGGCCAAATTATCGGGTCTAAATGAAGCTATGGGTTAATTCCTTGCATTGCAGATGTATCTACTGCTTACGTCAGTGTTATTCCTTATAATCCATGTTATGGGGAACTATGCAGGGGAATACTGTTGGGTGTCCTACTACTATGAAGATACCATATTTCCTGAATACTTGAAGCTCATCTATATCTTCGACTTCAACAGAGAAATTAGATTTTTGAAAATATAATATATTTCTACCCACTTCAATGTTTCTTCATCCTTCTGTGAAACTGACATATCATCATACATGGCTCTGAGGATTTATGGCTCACATTCTTCTTGTTGTCCACTACCAAAGATATTATCTCTAGATACCTTGCTTGCAATTTTCTTTTAAGGTGACATGCTTGAACCTGCCATAAAAAAAATTGAGTTCAATGCACACATCAAGATAAACCATACAATTCCAATGCAACTAACGAAATTGAAATAATTAGAAGAACCATTGGGACCATTTTTGGAAAGAGAGATATCATCCGAGGATGTCAAAGTGATGGTAGACATGCTTGAGAAGCTTAGTGAAAAATTGGAGAGCAAAGGGTGGGAACTGAACTCAAAAAGAAAAATTGGAGGTCCAGAGATTAACTCCTCCGATGCAAATCAGAGGAGTTCGTGCTAAGTGTTATGAGGTGCATTAGTCTCGATCGACAGAGTTAGTAATAACTCCTCCAATGCAAATTGGATTTAACCTTAAATTCCCTCCAATACGTGAAGTTGTTTCGAAAAAGGTTCTAATCGGCCGAAAGTTAGTAACAACTCCTCCTCGGATTCACTAACCTAACTACTCGATAACACATCAAGGAGCTAATCTCGAAATTTTGGAGTAGATGGTGATCGATAGAGTTGTTGAAATCCTCCAATCATATTGGAGGATTTCATGGGAACTCCTCCTCGATATGATCGAAGGAGTTATTGTTAAGTGGCCCGAGTGATGATCCTAAGGTCAAAGGGGTTTCTTGGAACTCTTTCGATATCATCAGAGAAGTTATCAAGATCTCTCCTAATGGAAAACCTATGGGGATGATGATATTTCGATATGGACTAGGGGAACCTCATGATAGGGTTGGGGTTTCGTGAATCTCTCATTTCCTTCAATGTTCTCCGAAGGAGTGGCTTAAAAGATTAAAGGAAGGGCAAGGAGAAGGGGTCCATGAAAGTTCCACTGAGATGTGAGCAGGAGGGTTAATCAAGGAAAGATGATTTCTATTTGGAGAGTGCGCTAAGGAAAGGATATTGGGATAAACGAGGGATCGACATGACAAAAGAAAAATAAAAATAATGATAAAAAATATTCAAGAAGGAAACCCTAACCCTATCAAGATAAACAGAGATGTCCATACGTACCTATCGAAGTAATTCCATGTGGAGGATGGTGATAAGTCATGAACCAAGACACGATGACTTGGTGTTCTCTAATTCTAAAAGAAACTCCTCTCACCTCGTCTTCTTGATACCCTCATAAGCTTATCATATATATATATATATATATATATATATATATATATATATGTATGTATGTATGTATGTATTAATGAGCCTTTTGTATAAAATGCGCGGTTGGTAGCGTAGTTGAGGTCGAAGTTCTTAAAGGGAAGTTCTTCGATGAACATCATAGGACTTAGTGAGAAGTCCTCTGATGTGAATCAAAGAGCTTCCCTTCAAGTCTTCCAACTACATCGACGAACTTGGAGGAAACTCTTCTAATGTGAATTGGAGGAGTTGGAACCAACTCCTCCTATTCACATAGAAAGATTTAGTTTCAATTCATGCGATGGGTGAGTGTATAGATGAAAAATTGAGGAACTCCTCCTATGTGAATCGAAGGAGTTAGAATTAAATTTTCCGATTTCTTGTAACTTGCTCAAAAATAAAAAATTTCAAGTACTTTCTTTTGCAGTTGCTTTCTTAAGGTGAACATGATTTTTTTAAGAGACTTGAGGTAAAGAGAGGTCAAAAATTGCTTTCAAACATAAAAATGAGGGGCTCCATTTTCTAAAGAATATGCAAATATAGGAAAATCGAGGGTTGTAGTGCCTATCAAAACACATTACTTAATGGGAAAGGAGACGATAATTCATATAGATCATCAACCATTACAATATTTTCAATCACAGACCAAGCTACAACAATTATGACATTTCAAGGGGATGGGTTTCTTACTGCAGTTTCATCCGGTAATCAAGTATAATACAGGTATTCATAATAAGGTTGCAGATATGTTGTCAAGACTAGTAATCATTGCATATACAATATCAAGGTATAATCCTTTATCTCATGAAACATATGCTAACCAATATGCTAAGGATGATGATTTTAAAGATGTATATGAAGCATTAACTCACAACAATCAACAATTGGATTATTATGTGCATGACAATTTTTTATATCATGATGGAAAACTTTGTATACCTAGGGATGAAAGAGTAAAAGTAATTAGAGAAGATCATACATCTCTCATTTCTAGTCATTTCAAGGTTGATAAGACAGTAGCACAGATGCATAGTTATTGTTATTGGCCTTGAATGAACGAGATAGTTTCCAAGTATATAAAAGGGTGTGTTATGTGTGCCACAAGAAAGCCTAGAAACAAAAAGTTGGGGTTATATACACCACTTCCAATACTTTCTCAGCCATGGGAAAGTATCTCCATGGATTTTTTAGGGGGATTGTTGATGTCCACGACAGGTCATGATTATTTATATGTCATTGTGGATAGATTCAGTAAGATGTGTATCTTAATGCCATGCAAGAAACAAGTCACAACTGAATGAAAACACATATGTTCTTTGCAAATGTTTGGGTTCATTTCGGTCTGCCTACATCTATTATATCATATCGAGATTCTCTTTTTTTGGGAAAGTTTTTTTCTCATTTATGGGAGCTCATGGACACTAAGCTAAAGAAGATCGCATCCTTTCATCCACAAACAGATGGACATGCATAGGTGGTAAACATAACATTGGTACATCTACTTCGAGGATATTGCAACAAGTATCCTAAGTTGTGGGATGAGTAGTTTCCTTATGTATAACATGCCTATAATCATGCCATGCATTATTTTACTCATAAAAATCCTTTTGAAGTATGTTTTGGGTACTTTCCTAAATCACTTGTGGAATTGGATCTTGGAGACGTAAGCAACGAGGATGGATAGGATGATACAGATAAAGATAAAAGGTTCATTCAAAAGATCCAACAATTACATCAATCAATACATGAACATTTGGAGAAAATACAAGTTAAATACAAGGTGAAACATGACAAACATCGATTTGATCATTAGTTCGAAGTCGGTGATCAAGTATCATTACATATCAGCAAGGACAGAATGAAAGGTGAAGGTAAAAAGCTAAGGCCAATACGATATAATCCATTCAAGATCTCGAAGAATATTGGTACTAATGTCTTTCATTTATATATACCAACCTACATGAAAATGTATTCAGTGGTAAATGTTGCGAATTTGAAGCTTTATGAGCCTCCTATGATTATGGATGAAGATGGAAGTATTCAAGTTCTAGAAATTAATGATTTTTCTCCACAGTATTTATACGAGATATAGAAAGATGTTATTCTTGACAGAAGAATCATGACTTGACAGTGAGGTGATGTGGAATATCTTCAAGTTGTTCTTAAAGGGGTAAAACCAAGCAAAGAAAAGTGGATGGAGATCGTAAGAGTGAGGGATATTGATGGGTGTTCTATGTGCACTAAAAACCCTCAATTAAATTGTCAACCCGGGGTAAGTAAAATTAGAGTTGTGGCACTATATGTGCCAAGGCAGAAAGGATAGAGGTAGTATAGTCTAATTAAATAAATGAGCTATCTAAGGGATAATATATTCAAGGAAAGACTATTAATGATCAAATCCTACTAAGAAACTTAAACTATTTACCCTAAGTAACTTTTGAACAATGGATCGATGGATAGTCCTAAGAAAGAAAATGAAAACCTTACTTTAAGCAAATTAACTTAACCATTATAATGAGCAAAAACAAACTATCTATTTAATCTATCTAATGAGCAAATCAACACCAAACTAATCTAATTAATCTATTCAAATTCAGTGAACAACAACAAGTAAGCAAATAAACAAGCAAACAACTACCCTATTAAAACAAGTAAATAAGAAAGAAACTACCCTATTAAAGCAAGTAAACAAGCAAACAATCGACTAACTAACCTATGGTAACTTCTACAACAAGTAAACTAATCAAAATTACTCCATAAGCAACTAATCAAACTAATAAGCAAGTGAACTCTATTCTTAAATTAAACTTCATAATTACTTCTAATTTATGAGTGAATCTTAATCTACTAAATTCAAAGCATCATGACAATAAAATTAATCAAAAACTACTCTTTAATCTACGATGAGAAAACTATTCTTTAATCTACCAAAGAAAGAAGACTATTCTCTAATCTACAAAAGCAAGGAAACTATCCTCTAATCTATAAAAGAAAGAAAACTCAAATATAGTGTTGATGGTTATGTCTCCGGTGTCTTATGATATCACGATGACATTTAACAATTAATGATAACTCAAGAGGATTAAACTCAATATTAACTTCTATAGAAAAGTGAAAAGTATGAATTAGACAATCTAATGAGAACTTGGCCATTATACAAGAAACATCAACTACCCTGCAAATCCATGTGATTCTTCAATTCATGCATTAATCATCAACAATATAAAAACACTATTCTATTTAATTCAATTGCATTCTATGCTAATGTAAGCAAATTCATACTACTAGAGATTTATAAAAAACTAAACTCAATAATCAAACTTCGAATTAAAATTGCAACCTAGATCTAGAATGGAAATTGCATAAAGTAAATTAAACTAATCCTATTTTAACAAATTAAGTTGCAAAGGGAAATACTCATAAAACACAAATCAAATCCTATTTCTATTTAAGAATATAAAAAGATAAGAAAACTAAGAACTAACTGAGAAAACTAGATAAGAAAATTGAAAACTAAATTCAAAACTAACAACTAATCATCCATCGAAACCTTGCCAAAGAAACCATTAACTAAATACTCTGTTTTAACTTTGTTTTAAATTCTATTTCAGCATATAGGAAATCTAACTACCATCTAATTACACACAGGGGTTAGTGTCTAAGCTTGCAAGCTATCTCCTATCAATTAAAAATACATGCTATAATTACACTATCCTTCATAATAACTTGCAAAAGAAATTGAAGCAATTAAACTTATGAACAACAATTTACATAATAAATAAACATAATAAAACTCATGTAGAGGAAATCAAAGAAATGACGTTTACACTATGTGAACTCAAAATTTGATTGACTAAATATTCACCCAGACCATTGGTGGGCCCCCAGCAGGTCGTGGCTACTCTTCAACGAAGAATCACGAGCTCAAGCAACATGATTTCAACGTTAAAATTAAAACACAGTTTTAGAGAAAATATCTTGAAAATGGAAAAACATAGCTTAACTATCCTTCCCCATTTGTATGACCACTGATGTGGTATTTATAGAGTTTACAAACTGAGAGGTCGACCAATGGAAGGGTCGAACTCCTCTAAATATAGTAAATTACAATTAATGCGTCTTAACCGTCGGTGGCTTCTAGAAATAATGCGAGCCAATAAATGCCCAGTATAACAACCCAATCCAAGTTGTCAGAAGCTCAGTAGTTGGAGTCCACGAGCACAAGGAAAACCCATGTCGCCGATTTTCCCATCACTGGCCGTCGATATGATAATCGCCAACTCGCCCATGGTTTTAGTGCAGGACGGAGTGCCGGATGGAGTACTGGATGCAGTGTCGGATGGAGTATCAGATAGAGTGCCAGATGCAAAAACGACCTGCGATTTTTCCCTGTGACAAACAAATCATGAATTAGTTTCCTGGAATCATTAAAACATGCTGAATTATACTTGAAACCATCATAAAACATCAATCATACGTACCTCGTGTAAGCTATGGCGATTTGATACAAAAATCGTTCAAAACTCTTCAAAATAGGAAAATGCACATATAATATTGGCCAAAAATGATCTAATCATTATCATTAAATTAACCATATCATGGGCCCAACATTACCCCCACACCTAATATTTTGTAGGTCCCACTACAAACAAAAAGGAATTGCCCCACATGACTAAGCTTGTTGAGAAGGATTAACTTTAGAAGCTTCTCCTTCTTGCCATGAATATTTTGTCTTGTGCCTCTTGTGTTGTTTTAATTGGTCCCTGAGGTTGCGATTGGTTTTGGTCATCTCATCAACCAAATGTTGAAGGGAATTCACCTTTTCTTGGAGGATTGCATTGTCATGGTGAAGATGCGTGTCCAAAGTCTTCCTCTCTTCTAATTGTTGTAGCAACTGCAAATTTTCCTGTTGTAACTTCTCAATGGCTGGAGCAGGATCAGATATCTCGGAGGAGGGATTAGATCCATTGAAATATGCAAAATGTCTATCAGTCTTAGGATCTGGGGTGGGCATCTGTGAGGTAGGAGTAATAGGGGGTTAATGAGGAGAAGTAGGTTCAGATTTTGTCTTTCTTTGAGGCTTCAATTTGTCTGCAGACACTTCCCTAAGTATTTCATGAGGGCTTTCGAGATCATAGGATACTTGGATAGGGTCCAAAGTAGTCAAGGGTTTTGCATAAGGTTTTCCTTTTGTGCTCTGGGTACTCTTTCGAAAGGGTCCTCTATTAAATCGATTAGATCCTCTCCTATTTGTGGGGACTGCAGGAAAGTCTTGTTGAATTACTTCTTGTAGATTTTTGGGTGTAGGATCAAGTGACGTTGAAGGAATATGGGGATTAACACTAGGATTCTCGGTCTTTTTTCTCGATGAGGCTGCAGGGGTTTCAACAAGTTTCTTGGATTTTTGTTCCGGTAAATAAATGGCTTGTGCAGGAGGGTTTGGAGTTTTCATAGAATGGGGTTTGGATGGGGAAATAATCCTTAGATAAAGTGTATTTTTGCTAGTCTTGATTGTCAGGTGAGGGTTTGCAAATTCGTAAATGAACTCATCCCAAGTTTGCCCCTGTTTTTCCAATTCGGCTAAGACAAGAATTCTGATAAGGCCATGGTGAAAGAGGTTTCTATGGGGATTGGTTACATTCTTCCTCACTTGGGAGGACATCTTCTTCAAGATCTTTAAAAATTAGAAGGGAAAATTCAATGGTTTATTGAACTGAAAGTGAGCTAATAATCAAAAGTGACAGGATTTAAAGGTGGAATATCTACCTTCACATGTGATCAACCTGGTGATGAATATGAGAGGATTAATTAGCTCCTCTTTTATCCAATCCTTGGAGTATCCTTTAGCTCCAGAGATGTTATAAAATTCTAGTTTGAAAACCTTGTTATAGCTTGATCGTGGAAACTGGTGGTTTTTAAACCATCTAGCCCCCACTCTTGGAAGATTTGTGGCTGCGGCTATGGATTCCTCCGAGACCCCACACACGGTGAATTTCCATCAAAACCAAGGGAGAATTGCATTGAAATCCCATCGTCGTGGCCCTGCAAGTGAGACAAAAATGACCCCTATCCTACGCGAAGGAACACTTCCCTGCGCTGTGCGAATTTAGGGATGGCGAAGAGGTTAGCATAGGAGGACGACTCATACCATTTGGGCATCGTGACGGTGTGGAGAAGTGGACAGAGGAAAAATTCGACAAAGGATGGTTGCAATTGGGCCAAGGAAGGGCACGATTAAGCAGAGGTTGAGCACAATTAAGCAGGGGCCGAGTGCAATGTGGATAGAGGGGAACAAAATGAGATAGAGGATGAGTGCGTTTAAAATAGGGGTGAACGCAAATGAGCAGAGGGCGAGTGTGTGGAATAAATGGGATAACTAAATCGAGTGATCCCTCTATTTTTGAGTGGGCCTAGGGTGGAACGGTTGCATTCATGTGCGCACAAGTTGCCATGTGTGAGCGTCGATTTCGAATTTGAAGGCATGTTGTGGGAGGCGATTGTAATGATGAAGAGGTTAGATAAATGTCCAAGTCTTTGAATTGGACATTTGATCATGAAAATGTCTAAGTTTACATCATTTAATCTTAATTTCCATGAACTAATTCAAATAAATGCCATTGATTCCTAGTTACCTGAAATTGTGGACAGTTACTGGTGTATATTTTCATATGGACTTGGTCTGACACTTCATACGACACCTCATACGGTAGTCCATATGGAACTCCATATGGTACCTCTGTGCGAAATGCATTTTTACCTCCTATAATGGATAGCCTGCAGTCTTAGAATGATTTTGACAGTCACAGTGAATAGGAGCTGAGACATAATGTTCCATTATTATTTATTTTTCCACCATGCTTACTCAATCCACTCTCATAAGACGTGTAATATCAATTCTGCAATGAATAATCTGTATTGAAAATAAACCAATAAAGTGGTCTGTTAAGGATATGTGCAACTATTTATAGCACACAGGGAATTAGCATTTTAAAAATAAAATGACTGCTGATGTAATAGCCTATATCATGAAAACAATACACATAATGTTTTACAAATATTTACTTCTTCTAGGCAATGTTATCATTTTCCAACTCATGAAACCCCTCCCCCACACCTAAGTATTGTGACACCTCACAATAAAAAATAAAGGAAACCAGTCAGTTCTCCCAATAGCCGAAGATTTACAGCTTGTTAAGTGTAGAGATAAATTTCACAAATTGGTCTGACGAGACGATTAGAAGATGGACCCACCTATAGGATAAGAGATCCTATATATAGATAAGAAGAGGTAGGCGAGAGAGTTTCAAGATAGTCTCAAAGTTAGTTCCCAATGGAAAATTTATGGAGTTCATTAACCTTAACTTAACCATACATACTTCATGTTAGCTTTGTCTACAAGTAATTTCGTACATCATGACAAGTTTAAATTTTTATTTATTTTTTTGTCAGATTACCATCCTCGCTAGGTAGAATGCCCCGCTGCCAGCAAACTTGTTTAGTACTCCGACGGGTTTACCTAGTCATACTACAGGCCGGTACCCACTGCCAGTAGACCTGTTCAGTATCCCGATGGGTTAGCCTCTTACACCCTCAGATATTGTCCCTCCATCTTGTAAGATTTTAGTATAAGATTTCTTTATGCAAGAAGATGGCGGAACAACTCTGAAAACAATTTTTTTTTTTTTTTCAATTGGGATGGTATTTATGTTAGAGGACGACTTTCCATTATATATTCCTTAGTGATTGTCCTGATGTAAGGGGTATTTAAGAGGACATATTCTATCTAAAGATATGATATAATCAAGTATTTTTAGTGTGCAGTTGATGGTACTATTGGGAAAGAACAGAAAGGTATCTTTAGGCTCAACTCACTTTCTTCCTTTTCTGGATTCATACCTCCTTGTTACTCTTTAATAAAGATAGTTTACTCACTTACTCAAGTTTCTTGGGAAAACTGTACGAAAGACCTATAAGCTTGATGGTTACGATATCCCTTCCTTATATAGTGGTGAAGGTTTTCAAGAGCAACTGCTTTTTAAAATGCCTTAAGAAAAAGAGAAGATGAAAATCTTTACAAAAATATGGCTGACTACAACAAGTCATTATTTATTTGATACTTAGAAGACAACAAGGTTTAAATATAACAATGTTTTGAAGAAAAATCCTTCTTTTATATGTCCTTGAAACTATCTACTCCTGGTGAAATAAATACCTACAAAAATCTCTAGAATTGCTTATCAACAAAATTCAAAATTATTTACATATGTATAGTATAAAATTCAAAAAACATTCAAGAACAAGGGGGGACTTCCCCATCTACTAAGGCCAATGCCTTGTTAGTTGACATGACCTGTAGAAAATCTTCTTTGGAAACGGGCTTGTGATAAAATTTGAGTCGATGTCCATTTACTATAAAGGAGACTTGTCCATCATCAATTGTTTTGATTTTCATAGTTCCATTGTCATATATAGTGACTACCTCGTAAGGAACCAACCAATGGTTGGTGAGTTTGCCTTTGAAGGTTTTAAATTGGGAATTAAACAACAAAGCCCAATCATGAGGTTGGAAGTGTTTCTTCTTAATAAACTTGCCATGCCACTTGATCCTCTGGTTTTGGACTAACATTGTTCGTTGGATGGAATCTTGCATGATCTCATCCAAATCATTCAATTGTAGGGCTTGTTATTTCTGAGCCTCATCTAAGTTTAATCCCAATCTTGCGACAATATGAAAGGTCCTCACTTGGAATTCTATTGGTAGGAGTACTTGTTTCCCGTACACTAGCTCATAAGGGGTATGTCCGGTGGTGTTTCTCTAGGTGATATGATATGCCCACAAAGCCTTTGGAAGCCTATCATCCCAATCCCGATGATGTAATTGAACAGTATTGGTTAAGACAACTTCCAGAAATTTGTTTGTAGATTCTACCTAACCATTAGCTTATGGGTGGTATGGAGAAGACTTACAGTGTTTAATCCCATATTTCTCTGTTAGCTCTCTCATCAGCTTGGAAGTGAATTGAGTGCCTTGGTCTGTAAAAATTTCATGAGGGACACCAAAGCGGGTAAAGATGTCTTCATAGATGAATTCGACAATGAATTTTTCTGTATCCATGAATAGGACATTTTCCTCTACCCACTTGGTGACATAATTTGTACAAACCAAAATATAGTTTTTCTTACAAGACATGGGTGAAATTGGTCCTACAAAGTCAAGGCCCATTTTTCGAAAGGTTCTATCATAACTTGGGCACGCAAGGGCATTTTTTCAGTTGACGTAGGTCTTCCTATCCTTTGGAAACTATCACAACTCCTCACATACTTGACAACATCTTTGAAAATGCTAGGCCAATAGTAACTTGAATGTAACACCTTATATGCTGTACGTTTGTCAGAAAAATGGCCACCACATGGTCCATCATGAAAACTTCGTAGTATTTCTGGTACCTCATCCTCTTGAACACATCTACGAATAATCAAATCAGGACTTATACAAAAAAGGTCATGGCCAACCCAAGAGTAATTGGCACTTTTCATGATAATTTTATGTTTTTCATGAGGTGACAAATGAGACAGTAACTTCCTAGTAGCCAAATAGTTTTCCATATCTGCAAACCATGGGGTATTTACAGAAAGAGAAAAAATATGTTCATCTCAGAAACTATCATCTACAAAAATATCATCATCCTCATTTTTTATTCGTGAAAGAAAATCAACTACCAAATTCTCCTTTCCAGGTCAGTCAAGCATGGTGATATTAAACTCTTGCAATAGTAGGAGCCACCTAGTCACTCGGCCATTATTCATGGGTTTATTCATGAGAAATATAATGGCGGAATGATATGTATGTACAAATACCTCATAACTTGTGATGTAGTGATGAAACTTATTGATAACATGAACTACAACCAAAAATTCCTTCTTGATAACTGTGTAGCTTAACTCGGCATGGGACAAGTTCTTGCTCACAAAATAAATGGCATAGGATTGTTGGTCTTCTTTCTTCCCTAGTACTCCTCCTATTGCAGTGTTGGAGGCATCAATAGATATGTGAAATGGGAGATTCCAATTGGGCCCTCTAAGAACTGGTGCCACAAACAACTTAGCTTTCAAGGTTTCAAAGGCAGTTTGACACTGCTCATTATAAACAAAATCGACATCCTTTATTAACAATCCAAACATAGGTGCAACAATCTTTGTAAAATTTTCAATAAACCGTCGATAATATCCGGTATGTCCAAGAAAGATTCTCACCTCTTTCTGAGTTTTGGGGGGTGGAATTATAACGATGACCTCAATCTTTGTAGGATCGACTTTTATCCCTTCAGATGAAACATGATGTCCTAGAACCACTCCTTCAATTAACAACATTTTACATTTTTCATGACTTAGAGACAGGTTCATTTCTTGGCATCTGATAAGGACTTTTTCTAAGTTATCTAAGGCTTCTTGGTAAGTATTTCCATATAATGTGAAGTCATCCATGTAAACCTCCACACAATCATGGATAAGATCCGCAAATATCCCTAGTACTGCTCGTTGAAATGTGGTAGGAGAATTACACAATCCAAATGGTAAGACCCTATAGGCATAGGTGCCCCAAGGACAAGTAAAGGTTGTCTTGTCCTAATCCTCAGGTGCTATGATAATTTGATTGTACTCACTATATCCATCTAAAAAGGAAAAATACTTCTTTCCAGACAGGGTATCCAAAACTTGGTCAATGAAAGGAAGAGGAAAGTAATCCTTCAGAGTGGCTTTGTTGAGCTCTCGAAAATCAACAAAAATTTTCCATTTCCTGGTCACTTTCTTTGGAATCACTATAAGTGGGGACACCCACTTACTATCAGAGATGGGATAAATAAATCCGACATTTAATAACTTTTGGATCTCTTCCTTTACTATATCTTTGAGCGTTGGGTTCATCCTTCTCTGGGGTTTCCTAATAGGTGTTACTTCCCCTTGGGTATATATGTGATGGATACATGTGTCAGGGTGTATACCCTTCCTGTCAGTGTATTCCCAGGAAAATTCCCTTGATTTATCTTTAAGGATACTTACTAACTACTTTTGTTGGTCTGCATCTAGCCCAAACTTTATATGCAGAAGTTTTCCTGGAATAATCTTGTAAGGCATGGTATAAGATGTGGTAGACTCGTCTATCTTGAAGACAAAATGGATGGGTCCAATTGTTTATGAAATTCTTCCCCAAACATATACTCAAATTGGGGGAAAGATTGTGGAAAATCAACACATGTGATAGCAGAAATAAACTGGTTTAGCACATTTTCCGTTGTGTTCTCTTGAAGTGCCCATGCATGGTCACTTGGCAGTATGAGTTCTTCCCAGTCCTCATTCTCTTATGGAAATTCAAGCCAACATAGATTCTCCATGATAGGTTGGGCTGGAGGGTATATGGTGAGATTTTAGATAGAGAGTCCATTTGAGATGGTCATTTCTCCCTCTCTACAACCAATAAATACATTGGTTGTGGCTAACCAAGGTCTTCCCAAAATAACGGGATGGCCTTTGGTAGGATGCTTTGAGTGGATGACCAGAAAGTATACTGGGTACTCCCATGAAGCTAAAGTAACTATGATATCATCCAAAATTCCCTCAGGTATAACCCTAGTCTTATCTGCTAATTCCAAAATAGTTGGCGTAGGTCTAAGAAGAGGTTTTAACTGTAATTTTTCCAAGGTCGTAGCGGTCATAACATTGATGGCTACCCCTAGGTCTATGAGAGTTTTTACAATGGAGACCTCATTATTGGTTATGTCCACTACGATATTTCCTGGGTTCCTATATTTTGCTACCTTATGCTACTCTGATATGTACTCAGAAAGTTCTTCTATAAAATGTATTGTTGGAGGATCCTTCTGCTTCCTACCTGGCTTCTTAATACACAATTCTTTGACTACCTTATTGTAGATTGGAATATCCTTAATGGCATGTAGCAAGGGAATCTTGACACAAATATTCTTCAATTAATTCAATATGTCAAATTTCAGTCGGGTGGTAGGTTTCTCGATTACAAATTTTTCTGGATAAGGAGGGGCCTTCGTAATTTGTGAAGGTTAATTTTGGGGAAGCTTGGGTTCTTGGTCCTTAGGAATAATAAAATATTTTGACCTAGTGTCATCTGTAGGTTGTTTGGGGGTTTCCTAGTCTTCTTCTTCTTGGATGACTACCGGAGGTCTCTGCCTGTCCAGAAATTTTCCTGACCTCAGTTGAATCTCCTATAATGGAACAAGAGTAATAAAATATGTTGGGAAAGCCTGCATCTCAACATTATGAAGAGTTTGAGTGGGCCTATTATTGGGATTGGGCACTGGTTGTGCCGGTAATAGTGTTGGTCTTGGGGAGCTTGCATTATGATATTGTTGCGGTTGTTGTTGTGGAATAGGAGGTAAAGGTGGTGGAAACAAACCTGGCAGAAGCTGCAGAGTGTTCGATGGAAACTGAGGGTAAGGATGGTTGGACATAGGGAAAGGTGGAGCTTGTGGGTTTCCTTGGTTATTCCCTCCTCTCCATCCTTGAAGCCAAGGATTTTGGTATTGTGTAGACCAGTTTTTCCAACTTGGTGAGTTCCATTGTGGCTATTAATAATAGGGTGGAACTTGGGGTTGTAGATCTGGGTATGTACGTTGGTTCCTAGGCTACCATGGCCTCCTAGGTGCATAAGAGGATTCCCCAGGATCCCCACTCCTATAGATGGCTAAAAAACCGAGCAATGATGGACATTTATCAGTTGAATGGTCTTCTATGCGAAAGCCACAAACTGAAATGTTATTTAATGGGCATTCCCTTGAGGAATGCTTCCTCCTGCATCTTGGGCAATATATGCTCATTGCTGCATTTTCCTCCTCCTGTTTCTTTTAATTTTTAGGGTGTCCAACTGGGAACCTATTGTTCTTAAGATATTTGTCTTGAAGTTCTCTAAAAGGTTCCCTATCTTTTCTCTTGTAATACCACCTGAACTAACTGGTTTTAAGTTTCTATTATAAGGGTCCCAAACATTCTTTCCTGTTTTATCTCTACTCCTCGAGTAATTCTTACACATTTCACAGATTTAGGCAAATGGCTTATGGGATATGTTACCTGATGCCATCAAATTAAGTATCTATAAGTATTACTCTGAAATTCCCTTAAGGAACAGATCCCTAACTGCATCATCTGGAAGGTCATGATATTTTGATTTCTGGGCGATATAACCAAACCGTTCCATATAATCCTCAAGGATCTCGTCTTATAACTGTTGGATTTTGAAAATATCATTACGATACTCCTTGGTCTTGCAATAGTCTTGGTACTTCTTAATAAATATATCTTTCATGGCTTCCCAAGACCTAATACTGGATTCTCCCAACCCCATGAACCATCTTAGTGTAGATTCCTTGAGGGTGGAAGGAAAGAGTTTTAGTTTATGGGCATCTTGTAAGTAGTTGTATCTCTTACACAAGATGTCGAACTCAAATAGGAAGGTATCTGGATCTTCACTGCTTTTACCATAAAAGGTGGGCAGTGTTGAGAGGGGAGTATTTTTCATATTGAAATTTGGGGTGGTGTCCAAAATTGGAAACCTGAAGGTAGTTTCAGTTTGGTTTCCAGCTTCTTCTTCCTCCTCGTGTCTTACATTGTTGTGATCCTCCCAATCATCCATAATGGTTTGATTTCCAAAAAGAGAGTACCTAGGTGGTTTTATCTTTGAAGAGAACAAGGTATCCCTCTAATGGGAAGGTATTCCTACTGTTTGGGTGTCAAGGACTTTACTCGAGCCAATTGAGATTATTGGCTAAATTATCAAAAACAATATTCACATGTTCATGGTCTATGATGTCTTCAAAGTTAGGATCTCCTGATGGTGGTAGGAAAACAAAGGTTGTATTGTTTGGTTCTGTGGAAGGCTCGAGTGGTCTTACCTCCTGTCCCACTATTACTCATGCTTCACTTTTCTGTGCTATAGTGCTCCCTATCTTAGTCTCTTCAGAGACTGCTTTAGCTCTTTGGGTTGAGCTAGTTCCTATTTTTCGATATTGGTTTGCAGATTTTATGAGTGGAATGTTCCTTCCCCCAAAAAGATCGGAAGGAACCTTGGTTGAAAGGTCTGATTTAGATTTAATGTATCTACCTTTTGGGTCTCTAGGTCTATTCATGAAAGCAAACAAAAAAATAAAATAAAAACTACCATTGGGTTTGGGGGAACCTGCTATAGCAGATGCACAGGTTCTTACCTCTTGTCTTAAAGTTCCCCGGCCACCAAACTAATGCTAAGGTTTAGAAATGATCTATTTCCTAACTATTTCCTACCTTAAGATAACTCCCTGACAACGACACCAAAAATGATGGGTGTTCTATATGCACTAAAAAACCTCAATTAAATTGTCAACCCGGGGTAAGTAAACTTAGAGTTGTAGCACTATATGCGCCAAGGCAGAAAGGCTAGAGGTAGTATAGTCTAATTAAATAAATGGGCTATCTAAGGGCTAATCTATTCAAGCAAAGACTATTAATGATCAAATTCTACTAAGAAACTTAAACTCTTTACCCTAAGTAACTTTTGAACAATGGATCAATGGATAGTCCTAAGAAAGAAAATGAAAACCCTACTTTATGCAAATTAACTTAACCATTATAATGAGAAAAAACAAACTATCTATTTAATCTATCTAATGAGAAAATCAACAACAAACTAATCTAATTAATCTATTCAAATTCAATGAACAACAACAAGTAAGCAAATAAACAAAGCAAGCAACTACCCTATTAAAACAAGTAAATATGCAAGCAACTACCATATTAAATCAAGTAAACAAGAAAGAAATTGACTAACTAACCTATGGTAACTTCTACAACAAGTAAACTAATCAAAATTACTCAATAAGTAACCAATCAAACTAATAAGCAAGCGAACTCTATTCTTAAATTAAACTTCATAATTACTTCTAATTTACGAAAGGAAATCTTAATCTACCAATTTCAAAGCTTCATGACAATAAAAGTAATCAACAACTACTCTTTAATCTACGATGAGAAAACTATTCTTTAATCTACCAAAGCAAGAAGACTATTTTCTAATCTACAAAAGAAAGGAAACTATCCTCTAATCTATAAAAACAAGAAAACTCAAATATACTGTTGATGGTTATGTCTCCGATGTCTTATGATATCACGATGACATTTAACAATTAATGATAACTCAAGAGGGATAAACTCAATATTAACTTCTATAGAAAAGTGAAAAGTATGAATTAGACAATCTAATGAGAACTTGACCATTATAGAAGAAACATCAACTACCTTGCAAATCCATGTGATTATTCAATTCATGCATTAATCATCAACAATATAAAAACATTATTCTATTTAATTCAATTGCATTCTATGCTAATGCAAGCAAATTCATACTACTAGAGATTCATAAAAACCTAAATTCAATAATCAAACTTTGAATTAAAATTGCAACCTAGATCTAGAATGGAAATTATATAAAGTAAATTAAACTAATCCTATTTTAACAAATTAAGTTGCAAAGGGAAATACTCATAAAACATAAATCAAATCCTATTTCTATTTCAACATATAACAAGATAAACAAACTAAGAACTAACTGAACAAACTAGATAAGCAAATTCAAAACTAAATTCAAAACTAACAACTAATCATCCATCGAAACCTTGCCAAAGAAACCATTAACTAAATACTCTGTTTTAAATTCTATTTCAGCGTATAGGAAATCTAACTACCATCTAATTACACACAGGGGTTAGTGTCTAATCTTGCAAGCTATCTCCTGTCAATTAAAAATACATGCTATAATTACACTATCCTTCATAATAACCTGCAAAAGAAACTAAAGCAATTAAACTTATGAACAACAATTTACACAGTAAATAAACATAATAAAACTCATGTACAAGAAATAAAAGAAATTACGATTGCACTATGTGAATTCACAAGCTAATTGACTAAATATTCACGCAGACCACTGGTGGGACCCCCAGTAGGTTGTGGCTACTCCTCAACGATGAATCACAATCTCAAGTAACATGATTTTAGCATTAAAATTAAAAACACAGTTTTAGAGAAAATATCTTGAAAATGGAAAAACAGAGCTTAACTATCCTTCCCCATTTGTCTGACCACTGCTGTGGTATTTATAGAGTTTACAAGATGAGAGGTCGACCACTGGAAGGGTCAACCTCCTCTAAAAACAGTAAATTAAAATTAATGTGTCTTAACTGCCGGTGGCTTCTAGAAACAAAGCAAGCCAATAAACGCCCAGTGTAACAACCCAATCCAAGTTGTCAAAATCCCAGTATTTGGAGGCCACAAGCACAAGGAAATCCCATGTCGCTAATTTTCCCATCATTGGCCACCGATATGATAACCACCAACTCGCCCATGGTTTTAGTGCAGGACAAAGTGTCAGATGGAGTATCAGATGCAGTGCTGCATGGAGTACCAGACAGAGTGCCAGATGAAAAACCGACCTATGATTTTTCCCTGTGACAAACAGATCACAAATTAGTTTCTTGGAATCATTAAAACATTCTGAATTATACTTGAAACCATCATAAAACATTAATCATACATACCTGGTGTAAGCTATGGTGATTTGATACAAAAATCCTTCAAAATTATTCAAAATAGGAAAATGCACATATAATATTGGCCAAAAAGGATCTAATCATTATCATTAAATTAACCATATCATGGGCCCAATAGATATTTACCCTCATTTAGTTGTTGAGTAATTAAAATGTTTGGTGGTGCAAAAGGATTCCAATGGGGAGGAATGATCCAGGAGGATATGGAACACTCACAGAGGTCCAAGAGGATTAAGAATGACCACAGAGGTCTAGAAGGATTCATAAATGCTAAAAATTAAACCATCACAGATTCTCTCTAAAATTCCATCAATGTGTAGAGCTCAACGATATCTTTATAACAACGCAAAAATCACCTCAAACGAAGTTCATATGCAAAAGTTATGGATGGTCAAAGTTTGGGTCAAACTAGGAAAAAATCCAAAGTCAAAGGTGTCAAGGTGACATGTGTCACAAATGAAAGGGTGATATGTGGCATGACCATACCATCATACGGTGATGATGTGGCATCATCACAAAGATCCACGTGGCACACCATACATCAGACTAGGCAGGTGACTTGGCAATCCATGTGGTACAATTGGCACCAATAGGCATATGACACACGACAATGATAATCCAATGAGAGGCTATCACATGGAAGCCTCCCATTGGCCAATTATGGATGAGGTTGTTTAAAATTTAGTTGGAGCCCAGAGGATCAAACCTGAGTCTCCCGCACAAAAATTCAACAAAATAATTTTTGTTCCATCACATTGATTCTTAACAATGTATGTGGAGAATTATA
The DNA here is from genome assembly GCA_010110895.2 of Picea sitchensis. Lineage (NCBI taxonomy): Eukaryota > Viridiplantae > Streptophyta > Pinopsida > Pinales > Pinaceae > Picea > Picea sitchensis. Next base: position 22,365 of record SNQJ01S0054291.1, on the reverse strand, counting down.
TTTATGATGATAATGTTTTCATTGGCATAAAGAATGGGGGGATAAATGGTTCCTAATCCCCGATCCATGGTACATATATATATTAATTTTGTAACTATACATCAATAGATAACCTAAATTTTGGGTGGTTTCCAACTAACATGCTATATATAATATATAGTTATAACAAAAAGCGTTGATGGGGGAAGGTCAGTGGGTTTAAACCCGTGACCTCTTCCCCATAACCCAAAGCTTTAACCATTATGCGATAACACTACTACTTATGGGCAGATTATTCCACAAAAATGTTCCACGCTTTAACTAGTTTCATATTTTTTTTAAACAGGGCGGGATTTTCGTCGCTATTGCCACTAAAGTTCGTCGCAATATCGACGAAAATATTATTTAAATCTAGTCGGGATTTTCGTCGCTATAGTGACGAACTTTTGTGGAAATAGCGACGAAAATTTTGCCTATCTCATTGGTCGGTGTTAACGGATAGTTGACTATTTTATCTATATATACGTGACTTTAAGAGATTTTGCGACACAATTGCTATAGTTGCGACACTGTTCTTGGATTTTGTTTGAGCTGTTTATTTTTTCCATCACCCACCACTTGAACAAATCCAATTCTCGATCTACATAGCTCGGATTTTGAACTTGCAAGGTTAGTATGTTATTTTTTATTGATTTACTCATTTAACTTGTAATTTTTTTTTCAAATGTCCAAATTTCATTTAGCTTGTTTTTTCCTTGATAATATATTATAATATGTGTAGTACCATATTTCATGTCTTT
>SNQJ01S0054291.1:4136-21576 GCA_010110895.2 Picea sitchensis | reverse complement strand
AGGTGAGAGGAGTTTCTTTTAGACTTAGAGAAAACCAAGTCATCGTGTCTTGGTTCATGACTTATCACCATCCTCCACATGGAATTACTTCAATAGGTACGTATGGACATCTCTATTTATCTTGCTAGGGTTAGGGTTTCCTTCTTGAATATTGTTTATACGTATTTTATTTTTTCTTTGTCATGTTGATCCCTCTTTTATCCCACTATCCTTTCCTTAACGCACTCTCAAAATATAAATCATCTTTCCTTGATTAACCCTCCTTCTCACATCTCAGCAGAACTTTCACGGACCCCTTCTCCTTGCCCTTCCTTTAATCTTTTAAGCCACTCCTTCGGAGAACATTGAAGGAAATGAGAGATTCACGAAACCCCAACCCTAGCATGAGGTTCCCTTAGTCCATATTGAAATCTCATCATCCCCGTAGGTTTTCCATTAGGAGAGATCTTGATAACTTCTCTGATGATATCGAAAGAGTTCCAAGAAACCCCTTTGACCTTACGATCATCACTCGAGCCACTTAACAATAACTCCTTCGATCATATCAGAGGAGTTCCCATGAAATCCCCCAATATGATCAGAGGAGTTTCAACTAAATCTATCGATCACCATCCTACTCGGAAGTGCACAAGTTAACTCCTCTGATGTGTTATCGGAGTAGTTAGAGTTGTGAATCAGAGGAGTTGTTACTAACTCAGCCAATTAGAACCTTTTCAAGCAACTTCACCTGTGTATTGGAGAATTTAAGGTTAAATCCTCCAATGCAATAAATCCTCCAATTTGCATTGGAGGAGTTATTACTAACTCTGTCGATCAAGACTAATGCACCTCATAACACTTAGCACAAACTCCTCTGATTTTCATAAGAGGAGTTAATCTCTGGACCTCCATTTTTTCTTTTTAAGCTCAGTTCCCACCCTTTGCTCCCCAAATTTTTCACTAAGCTTCTCAAGCATGTCTACCATCACTTTGACATCCTCGGATGATATCTCTCTTTCCAAAAATGGTCCCAATGGTTCTTCTAGTATTTCAAACTCGTTAGTTGCATTGAATTGTATGGTTTATCTTGATGTGTGCATTGAACTCGATTTTTTTTATGGCAGGTTCAAGCATGTCACCTTAAAAGAAAATTGCAAGCAAGGTATCTAGAGATAAGATCTTTGGTAGTGGACAACAAGAAGAATGTGAGCCATAAATCCTCAGAGCCATGTATGATGATATGTCAGGATTTCTAGAGAAGGATGAAGAAACATTGAAATGGGTAGAAATATATTATATGTTCAAAAATCTAATTTCTCTGTTGAAGTCAAAGATACAGATGAGCTTCAAGCATTCAGAAAATATGGTATCTTCATAGTAGTAGGACACCCAACAGTATTCCCCTGCGTGGATTCCATCACATGGATTATGAATAACACTGATGTAAGCAATAGATACATCTGCAATGCAAGGAATTAACCCATTGCTTCATTTAGACCCGATAATTTGGCCAAGTGATATCATATTGAAGAGGGGATCAAAAGGATGGATATTAAACTCCTTAGTGAATTCGAGTACACACCTAAGGACATGTTCCCCAAGTGGTATAGGGAAGATAAGAAATTTAAGTACAGACCTAAAATTGGATACCCCGTGAGTTCCTTGAGAAGACCCTACCAGTACTTGGTAGCCATGATGTGCGTATTGTATGGGGAATCTGACACAACACAATTATCCCTACCCTATATGCCTCTAATATACTACTGCGTAGATGTAAGGACATCATTCAATTGGGATAAGATCCTATCTGAGAACCTCACTGCAACTTCCTTCGTGTTTAATCAAGCCCAACCCGGAACGTCCCCAAGCTTCCATATGTCCTCGTACCTCATGGAAATCATGTGCACAAATCACAAGTACCGTGATATGGGGTGGAGTTGGCTACCATCCAACCTTGCAATCCATATATATTGTAAAATGCTCTGGGAACACAAATATTCTTTGGATTTTCAAAGGATATGCGAGCACTTCCTGGCTCCATTATATGAGTTCATCTTCTGCACCCCTCCTCCATGCATGAATGAAAAAGCCATGGAATTTATAAGGAGAATCTGGGGTTGGTACCTCATGGAGAATGGTACTTATATAAGAATATATGGTGCCATGAAAACACCCCATTTTCTTCCCTTGTTTGTGCCCGAAAAACTTGTGCTCCAAGAAGTGGTGTATCAAACCATCATACATGGAGTTGGGGTGATTGTATACCAGATAAAGAAAGAAATTTGGCCTCCAATTCCATTCTATGTGGGAAATTATATCTTTAAAAACACTAAGAAGGCCCAAGAAAAAGTAAACACCCTCATGTCCTATCACTTCAGGGAAGAGAAATACAAGAGACATGATCCCAAAATTATTGTTAGAGAGCATTTCAACAAGATCGGTCTACCTTGGGAGTATACCACAGATATTTGGGAGGAGAAATAAGTACACCAGAACACCCAGACATATGATGATATCATCTTCAATAGGTGAGTTCAGTTGAGAGGAAGGATTTCAGATGAAGAAAAAGCGAGAGAATAAGCCAAGAAGAAGGCATAGCAAGAAGAAGTTGAGGAAGCTTCCCCCATTTCCATTTCAACACACTTAGGATCTACTGAAGAAGAAGAAGAAGTATCAGTTGATAAAAGAGGAGATACAAAGAGAAATTTTAATAAAATAAAAATAATGCGGCAAATAAGAAGCGAAGGATTGAGGCCGACAAGGCCAAAGATAAAGCTGAAGTGGAGGATAAATCCACAACGGAGTGAGAGGCCAAATAAAAGGAAATCGTAGCAAAAGTAGTAGCAGAAAAATCAGAAAAGGAAGCTAAAGAGGCAATGAAAAAATCTACTGAAAAAGAAAGGAAACATAAAGACATGGAAGACAAGACAAAGGGGGGGACACACATGACACATCCCATAGAAACAGACATTCCAAAAACATATACCGATGGTGTAGAAATAGATCTATCAAGCCACGACAGACTTGGTATTTGGGGACCATTTCAACCAAGCAAAGTATTAAACCTAAGAAGCTTCACCTATGAAAACAAGACAGGTAGGATTGTACAGGAGAAGGTGAATAAAGTGTTGGTAACAGAAGGAGCATTGATCTCAATATCACCCATGTTCCCGTAATGAGAGATGTTAGAGAAGATCACGTATCAATAGCTACAATCAGTTTTGTGTTTATGAATTCCAATGTAGAAAACATACAAATATTGTGCCAACAAAATAAAGAGAAAGATGTAAGGATCAAAGAGTTGGAAGAAAAACTTCATCGGGTCAAGATTGATGAAAGAATCCTTCAAAGCTTCAAAATCAGCGATGAGAAAGTCGGGAACGAATTTGAAGGAGCCATCATTGATATGTACGCTCACCTACACCTCTTCAAAAATGTAGCTGGAATAATCATTGATCAAAAAAACCGGATATAGGTGAATCTAACACAGTATAGCATCATTCTCAAAGGCATAAATGGCATAGACATATGGATGGAAGAAAATCCAGATACATTGTTGGCCCAGGGGAAAACCTAGGGTTCAACGCTACAACAGTGCACCAACAAAACCCTAACTACTGGCCCTTTCAGCAACACCTGCGAAGCAGATGAAGTCTCACACGAGGTAGAGGCAGGGGTGGTTGAAGGACTCAAGTGTCTGCAACCTTAGCTGGGAAACCGATCTGTGATTATAATACTTAATAGATCACTTAGCACCGTTAGTTCATCATTATTTAACCAATATCTACTTCGCAGATAAAACAGAGCATCGCAGCATTCACCCTGATCTAATGTATCTAAGCGCTTAGCATAAACAGATGGATCAGATCTAGCAGATTCAAGCACTAAGCACATTCACCTATGTCAGATCGAGCATCCAGATTCATCATAAGCACAAAGCAAAAACAGATCGATCCATCTATATCAAAACACTTAGAAAACAAAGACATAAACACATGAGAACATTGCACAGAGTCGAATAACACAATATTTACATGGTTCACCCCCACCCTGGGGCTACATCCACCAACTCTTCTTCTTTATTAGCTTCAATTAGTCATCTACATGTACAGAACCACAAAAATGCTACTCCGCATAGGACAGGAGATCTGCGTGCACCTCGCCAAATCCTCCTTCCCCGAGCTAGGTCTAGCACAAAGCCTTTCACAGTCTGTTACAACCACTTGCACTTAGCTCTACAAGTTTCTCACAATATGCACAAAGCATCTACAAACCATACTTGCACTTAGCTTATTGGGCATTCTACTTATGTCACCTAGCTACTTATTTATACTTTACAAAATAGGCCTAAACATGGGTAAATCCATGGGCCAACATCCCATACCTATTACATATTCCCAAATCCCAAAAAGGACCCAAAAAGGGGTCGATATCCCACGATATCTGCTTCGTCTTCGATAGACTGTCAAATTTCCAAAATAGGTCAACTTGACCAAGGATCTCCCAAAACTTGGTCAAGGGCCAACAGGCCCCCAACACTCACCTATGACTCGTCCTAAGTCACTCTGGTCTGACTAGGTCTGCTTCAAACGCCTCGAGCTTGGCTCAAGATTCTTTGACTTATTGTTTTTCTATGGCCTCCTATTCAGTGAAATCTTGGATGACTGCATCGTTGATAGGTCCCTATAGACATTGTTCAGTTGTAGTGACAACCTGCTCTAGCTCTGCTCCTTGGCCTTCTACCTCTGTAAACAATTAGTAGTCCTTGTCTTGTACAGGTTGGAGCCTCTGAGTTACCTCCATAACTCTGCTCTAGATAGTGTGGATCTATTGTTGGGCAGTCCGATGCTCTTGGGATCATTTCATTCTTTCCACAACTGACAGGAGCTTCAACTACGCTTGTATATTTTCGGCTTGATACTTCGCCTCTTGGAGTTGCGACTCCAGTGCCTTCAATTCTGGGTTCTCCATGATTTTTTCATAGGTATGGGAACTATGATCAGTGATTTGCTTACATTCCATATTAAGATCCTTTAGCCTTTCAATTGTGCTCCAGGCGGTTTCTTCTCTTTGGTCTCTTGCACCTTGTGGGGTCTCAGGTACAGTGTGTAGCTCCAAATCTGCTATGCGTTGTTGTAGTTGTTGGATGGCTTCTGCGAGATGGTTCACCTACTATGTAACTCGGTATTCTACCTTGATTTCTAAGACTGTCACAGAGAAAAATGCTATGTTTATCGCTTCTTTTACTTTGAGTTGCTCCATGAGAAATTGTTCCTTTTATTGTTGTAGTTGTGCTTTTTCTTCATCAAACTTCGCTTGGAGAGAAATATTTTCTTGTTCTGCAGCACTGCGTTGCTCTATGAGTACTCCTTGTACTTGTGTCAAAGCCTGGGTGGCTTGCTCTTTTTCTTCATGTGCTTGTCGAAGGCGAGCTTCGACTGTATCGGCTAGGTGGTGGAGTTGAGTTGGCTCATCTCCCAATTTTGGTTCTCTCGGTGTAGTGGAGACTGCGTGGATGGACTATAGGGCCTGTTGTACCCCTCATAGTTTAGTCTCAATTTGATCATACATATCTTTATTTTCTTCTTGTTTCTCTGTTATTTCCAGCGAAGCATCTTGCAGGGCTTCTATGAGGAAGTTGAAGTCATCGAAGGTGAGAACAGTCTGCATCTTGGTCATGGTGGCCTTCGATTTCTTCCGGGAGGAAGGTTTCGAAGGTGAAACTTTCCTCTTCTTCAGGGGATCAACCTTGTCTCCTTGCTTCTGTTCAACTTCTTTTTCATTCAACTCTTCGCCATCACCTCCTTGCTCTGGTGGTATGGAAGCAGTCTTCACAGATGCGATGTCTAATTCTTGGACCTCTTTGGTCTTCTTTGTCCTGCTAGGTCCAGGTGTATCCTCCGCAATTTCTAGGTTTTCGATGTCGGATATCTCCACGGGGTCTGCTGGGATAAGGAGGTCCATCGACCATTCCTCAGTGATCTCCTCCAAGTCCTCCTTCATCATCTTATAGTAGGATTGAAGTTTTTGCTTGTGTTCATCGGCGCACGTTATGATGTAAATAAAATGTCGATCTGCGTTGAACTTCATCAAGGGCCAGAACCAGTGTAGAGTGTTCAGAGTCATGCGAGGCTCGGACTGTATGGATATCTTCAGTTGATTGTAGTAGGTATGAAAAATAGCATTTGACTGCCACTATTTATTCATGTCGCTTGAATACCACAGTGTACTGAACTTTGTGGCCAGTGGTTCAAATGGCTCGATGTCCAGGAAGGTCGTACCTTCCGATATATCCCATGCAATAAAAGCTATAAGGATCAAGAGCCAACTGAAATGAAATTCATATCCTTAATCCTGTGCTTCTCTGCAGTCGAGTTCCAACTGTTTCACCAGGTACTTCACCCAGTTCATTTGAATGCCTTCCACGCACTTCCCTGTGAGGTCGACTACAAAACCGGTGACTTGGGTAGGTCGGTTATTTCATACTAACTTCCTTGCAATCAATTTTTAGGCGAGGCACACTGCGCCACTCTGAATAGAAGCTACCTTGTAGCCTCACATTCCCTTCTCGACATCGCCATAAGTGTCCTTGATATTCTATGCTAGAGCGTGATCCATGGCTTTTCCGGGGTAAAACTCTTGTGGATCATGTCCTTGCATACTCAAGCCCATGATCTAATTGATCAATGTCGGATCAACTATTATACAGCGGTTTAGCCACAAATAGCCGCCATGGTAACAAGACAACAGCAGCTTGAAACATGCATTCACCTCATGGTGTCTTCCGAAGTGGGGAATCTTCATGACGTTCAGCAGGGTGGATTGTGCGAGGTTCATAGTCCACGACTGGGGAATTATCTTCGAATTCTTACCCTTAGTTCTAGTCAGGTACTTATGTGGGGTGAGCATGTTATAGACTTTGCGATCTTCGAGGTTCAAGTCGCTAAACTTCAATGATACAATCTTATCTTGGTCTGCTCGAACTACGCGTATCCCCTTCGGAAGGTACGTCGTAACCAAGGTGTATTTGAAATCTCTGGGCACGTTGTCTCGATTTACTGTGCCACTCAGAGGTGGAATATAGGCGGTTAATATGGTCGGGATCAATTTGGCATTAGTTAGATCATCCTTGTGCTTGGCTCACTTTTCATCTGATGGTTGGGATGGTCTAGCTCCGCAAGTAATGGACGGAGAGGTTGGAAGTCCTCTCGTCAACGATGCTTGTACACTTGTAGACATCGACATGACTCTTTCAGTCATGAGATCGATCAGAATTTCTTCAACAGCTTTCTCTATAGCGCTCAATTCGTTCGACATACACGCTCAGGGTTAACAATCTCGGGTTCAGAGGGTAACTTAGACACATTAATGGGATAGAGAGAAAGAGCACGATGATCATTGTGAAAAATCAACTTAGTCTGCAGGCTCAAACTCTCGGTTGGAAAAAGTGTTCTCGGTGCATGGCNGATAAATAGGTAACTCGGCAACGGGTCGCTTGCAACGGGTATGAAGCCTTCATTAACTCTGTTCTATCCATTATGGGGTGGTCCCAACGGTCGGATGGCGAGTTGTCTGACCATAAATGTCTTTCTACTCGTTTGGAGCATTGGTCTAACGGTTATAATGTCCCCAATGACTATATTGTTTCACCATGGCGAAGTGCCATGTGTCGTTGTTCTGATATCCCGACGAAGTTCCAATTTTGCATATTTTCCTTCTGTGAGTTTCCCTCTAGAACCTTTTGCAACTTGTCGATCTTAGCTCTCTTCTTAATTAGCTTTCTATCCTTCTTCCCAGTGAGCTTCGTCTCGGTATGCCTTTTTTCGTTCTGATTCTTATCTTCTTTTGGCATAGTTACTTCATGTTGTTGAGATTTTGTCAAGGATAATATTATTTCTTTATCTGGGATAGATATTTCAGTCTTATGTGGGTCTTCTAGTGTTCTTACAACTTCTACATCCAAGTCTTTGGTGTTAAATAGCTTCGATCTGTTCTTTTGTTCTTCAATCAAGTGTGTGATCCTTCTAGTCATGAATTCTTTTAACTCTTTCTTCTTCTGCTCTAAAAATTATTTTTCTTCTTGCCTTATGGCTGATCTCTTTCAATCCAAGGTTTTCCTAGTAACATGGTAAATGGGGCACTGTCCTCAATAAATTTAATAACCTCAAAATCTTCCTTTGTCGAAGTTCCATTGGAATTCATAGGTATTCGAGTGAACTTTCCACATATGTTTATCAGCTTTCCTTTGAATAGTCCTATTCCTCCTAATGAAGGAATCATAGCAGGCCTCCCTATAGCTTCCCAAGTTGTCTCTGTCATGATATTCACCTGTGTTTCCTCATCTAGAACACAATCAATGTCGAAGTCTCCTATTCTTGCTTCAAGGCATTCTTTTTCTTTGAAGATCTCTGATAATCTGACATGACAGTGGTCATTCATGGTTTCTTTCATCTGTAGCAATACTTTCTCTAATTCTTTCTGGGATTCTATTATAATCTTAGTTTCTATATTTTCCTTAGGGTTTTCTTGGTTCATATTCATTCTTTCAACCTTAGCAATCATTTTAGGAAAATCCAATACTTCATGGTCCATAGCTTTGCAACAAAGACAACTGGGTCTTCTCCCAAGGCATTCCTTAGCGAGATGTCTCGGTCTTCTGCAACTGTAACAGAGGGTTAATCCTCTCTTTCTTTTAAATTATCATCGGCCTTTCTTGTACTGTGCACTAGGATCATGGTAGCTAACCTGCAAACATTTCTTTCTAGGATCCTGCATACACTTATTAGTCCAAACATTCTTTCTATGCATAGGTATAACATATTTTTCACTATTATTATCAGATCTACTTATATCAAATCTTCTTTCATCTATTAATACCCTAGTTTTCAAGCTAGGATAGAATCTATCAAACATACCTAGATCCATACTGTTGAAACAAAAATTTCCACTTATCTTACTTCTACAGAGCATAAAGCTTTCAGATCTAGAACTTTTCAATATTCTTACCTTTATCAAAACACAAAGATTTCAGATCTTACCTCTTTTATTCAAATCAGATTTATTTTCCTTAGCACAGAGCTTGTCAAACTAAGTAGAGTGTTGCGCACTAGAGAAATAGATCTACACACAGAGCTTTCACAATTTCAGGTCGGATCTTTGCACAAAGCTTCTTCTTCCTCAGTTCCTAGCAATCATAGTTTCAGGTCCCATCAACGGAACCATTTGTTGGCACAGGGGCAGACCCAGGATTCAATGCTACAACAACGCACCAAAAAAACCCTAGATACGGGCCCTTTCGGCAACACCTGCAAAAAAGATGAAGTCTCACCCGAGGTAGAGGCAGGGGTGGTTGTAGGACTCAGGTGTCTGTAACCTTAACTGGGACACTAATCTGTGATTATAATACTTAGTAGATCACTTAGCACCGTTAGTTCATAATTATTTAACCAATATCTACTTCGCAGATAAAACAGAGCATCATAGCATTCACACTGATCTAATGTATCTAAGCACTTAGCATAAACAGATGGATCATATCTAGCAGATTCAAGCACTAAGAACATTCACCTATGTCAGATCTAGCATTCAAATTCATCATAAGCACAAACCACAAACAAATATATCCATCTATATCAAAACACTTAACAAACAAAGACATAAACACATGAGAACATTGCACAGAGCAGAATAACACAATATTTATGTGGTTCACCCCCACCCTGGGGCTACGTCCACCAACTCTTCTTCTTTATTAGGTTCAATCAGTCATCTACATGCACAGAGCCACAAAAACCCTACTCCGCGTAGGACAGGAGATTAGCGCGCACCTCGCCATATCCTCCTTCCATGAGCTAGGTCTAGCACAAAGCCTTTCATAGTCTGTTACAACCACTTGCACTTAGCTCTACAATTTTCTCACAATATGCACAGAGCATCTACAAACCATACTTGCACTTAGCTTATCGGACATGCTACTTAGTCACCTAGCTACTTATTTATACTTTACAAAATAGGCCTAAACATGGGTAAACCCATGGGCCGACATCCCATACCCATTACATATTCCCAAATCCCAAAAAGGACCCAAAAAGGGGTCGAGATCCCGCAATCTCTGCTTTGTCTTGCACTCCATCTTCGACAGGCTGTTGAAGTTCCAAAATAGGTCAACTTGACCAAGGATCTCCCAAAACTTGGTCAAGGGCCAACATGAACCACCTAAGTTATATTGATCGTCAAAGATGAAAAGAAATACAGATTTGCATGCACTGGACTATTGACAACATCTAGGAAATAAAGATAATAAGGAAGTCGCCAGATCTATGGCGGTATGCTTAAGGATCCATAAAGAAACACAAGAATTTATCAAAAGAAGATAATTGCCAAAGCTAGATGAACTCAGGAAGAACCTGGTGTCAAAAGAACCGGTAGACAAAGTAAACAACAACATGTATCAAATAAGGGAAGTAGTTGAAGCCACCACCACCGTCTCCGTAGAACTCATAGATCAACACATGTTACACCCAGTTAAGTTGCATACTATGATACATGCCTTCATGAAAACATTGGCTAAAGACATGAGTACTCTAAAAGATAGTGTTGCAATAAACAACACAATGTTGGAGCAACTGACTCACAGAAGGATTGAATCCATGCATGACCAGTTGGAAGTTTGGACAGCATACCTCAGGAACAAAAATCCTTGAAGAAAGGCACAATACCTTCCTTTTGTTTTGTCTTTTTCTTAACAAAAATAAATTTTGTATTATTAGTACACTTGTCACTAGGAATAAGAAGTTGAACCATTTTTGTAACCGCTTCTTCAAGAAGAAGATGAAGAGTCGTATATGAGTTACTAAAATTTGTATAAAGAGGAATAGAAGCACATTTGAGAGGATCTTTTGACTCTTCAAACATTGTCTATTTCTGAACTATTTTGGGAACACAATGTCAACTAAAATTGAAGCATTGTTTTGGAGTTTTCATGTCTTATTACTGAAATTACTAATAAGGAGAAGCCCTCAGGGACAACTTTTGAAGAAACAATTCTTTTGTGTGTGAAGAAAATCTAAGTGGTGAATTATTTTAAGCGAGGATAAATGTTGTTCATGTGGACTTTAAGAATGCTAGTTTGTTTATGGATTAATTCTTATGCAATCTGTGATATTCTATAGTTTTAAGTATTTTTTCAAATATTTTTTATGCCTTGAGCTTGTTGAGTTGTTAATGTGTGCATTGTTGCAATATGGACTAATCTGGTTATATGTATGTGTATGTGCTTGTTTATGATTCTGTTCTTCCATTCCAACTATCTGTGTAGGAGTTTATGCAGGATTTGGTTCCATTTTCAACTCATTGGTTACTTTAGTTTGCTCCTAGATAGGATATGTTAAAGTAGATTAGTAATAGATTATTTTTCATTTCATACATGGCCTTCATCTACATCTTTGCATTACATATCCACTCATCATCCACCCTCATCGACAAACTTGTCCGCAACCAGCGAAAACTCTAAAAACAGTAACAATAGTAGTCTAGCCAAATTTCGGATGGGACTCTTAACCCAAACAATGCACAATCTAGTTGGGACCATGTACCAGGGAGTACCCCTTGCTGTTGTCGGGAAAATTTGGACCCGTCAATAGAATTGGCTCTAGAAGGAGGGTCATATTTTATGGCTTATATAAATGATTTACACATGCAAAATCAGTGTTCAAGGAATAATCTCACTCCTTCTTTGTTTCCTTGAGTTGAATTTGAACAAGAAATTACCTACGAAGACTCAATACCTAATTTCGGAAGTGCCTCTACCAGCCCGAAAAATTTCTCTGAGACTTGGTTTTGTATACTACAAGAAGAGCTTTATGAAACCCATAGGATTACACATGCTTATGCAAAACTGCTTGTCAAGTTACCAATATCCTCTGAGCTTCCTAGGAGAAAAGAAACCTTTGTAGAAATTCCTAAGACAGATTCTTATTTTTACGTAGACAACCTCATCGAAACTTCTCTACAAGAAGTTCCAGGACCCTTAAGTCGAGTTGCACATTTCCTTGTTGAACCTGAAGAGGAATTTGAAGGAAAAAAACTAACGGGGGGGAACATAAATCATAGGGAAGTTATACGAATCTGTTAGGTTCTCTAGTCTCCCTTAACTATTCCTCAAGATTTCTTAATATCACCAACCCCTCATCAATTGCATTGTTTGCATTGTGTGGTGGTGGTGGTGGGTTGGGGTTTTGATCATCTTGGTTTTCTTGTGAGGGGTTTAAATTTTCTTGGGGTTCCATTGTATTGCATAAGCTACAATTTAACATCCATGGCATGTAAATTAGTTTCATTTTTTATTTAAAATACTAAATTACAATTTGCTTTCAATTTAGAATATTGGGAGCAAAATAAATTGGATTAAAGATAAGATAAATGTAACATACTTGGACACACGGTGGCGATGGTGGTGGCAAAATCGTCCATTTTTTCCTCCTCTCTTCACTCTATTTTCCCAATAAGAAACACGAGCGCGATTTTGTGCACAATATGCACAAAATCGCTCTTTGATCGTTTATTTAAAAACACCAGTAAGAACATGCACACATTCGAACCTATAACTATAGTAATGTGTGTGTTTTAACGTTCTTGCTAGTGCATATTCTTGTTCATGATCTTATCACTTTTTGGACCACGAACTTCTTACACTTACCCTATATTAAAATTTGAAGTTCACTTAAAATTTGAAATTCATTATATATAAAAACAAAAAAATTTAAGAATAAAATATAATTTTCATAATCTAATATGCAACATTTCATTGTAAATAATTATTTATAATAATAATTTATATCATTCAATTCAATATATAGAATGAAAATTTATAACATCATTCAATATACATTCATTATCAATAATTTATATTTTAAATATTATATGTGTTAATCCCTTCTTCAATAAACTCTTCATTTTATAATTATTTCGTCAAACTTGAAAACTCCCCGGAACAAAAGTTATTTAAAGAATTACATTATATAAAATATATAATAATAATTTATATCATTCAATTCAATATATAGAATGAAAATTTATAACATCATTCAATATACATTCATTATCAATAATTTATATTTTAAATATTATATGTGTTAATCCCTTCTTCAATAAACTCTTCATTTTATAATTATTTCTTCAAACTTGAAAACTCCCCGGAACAAAAGTTATTTAAAGAATTACATTATATAAAATAGGAAAAATAAGAATTTGCTTATAATTATTTTATCAAAGAACCCAAAAACTCTTTAAAAAAAAAAAAATTACATTATACAACGAGGAGTTTGCTTATAAAAATAATTAAAAATGAAATTTTATATAATAAATTTAAAATTAAAATAATTCGAACTTAAACCCTTGCACCTTCATATATGCTTGCATTTCAATTAGTAAATTATGCTAAATGGATGTGCATACATATTATAGGCCTTTTTATATAATCACCTATCACATTTTGAGCAAATCGCTTATCATTTTTTATGAAATAATATTTTGAAGGTTGACCTTACAACTTCGTATGCTTTCATTTCAATTAGTAAATTATGCTAACTTATCATGTTTTGTGCATATATATTATAAGCTTTTTTATATAATCACCTTTCACATTTTGAGCAAATCACTTATTATGTTTTGAGAAATAATATTTTGAAGGTTGCTTTTACACTCTTAAACAAGGAAGGTGTTGTTGGAGAATAACACAGGAATGTCATGATTAGTATTTGTTTTGGGTTTGTTAGAACTAATTGGAGATTGTTCATATATTCTCTGAACTTCTTTGTCTAAATTTAGAATTAATTGAAATTAATTGGATCTAACTCCAACTATATATTTGTATATTATATATTAATTTGAAAGTAATAAGAATATTATTTTGTGTATGTAATTTGTGCAATATCAGCTCTCACAAATTTTAATTTGGTATCAGAGCTTGTCTTGGCTTAACTCCTCCCCATGGGAGAGCCAAGGAAGATGAGATAGATGTGAGACAAATCTTCTCTAGATGTGGGAGAGCCAAGGAAGATGAGATAGATGTGAGACAAATCTATTGTAGATGTAGAATTAGATTAGAGTGTGAGAATATATTGTTTTGAATTTCCTATTTCTGTGTGTTTTGTGGAAGAATAAAAAATCACCTATTCGCTTGTGTAAGAATCACTTGATCGTTGATGATTAGAGTGAGGGTCGTGTGAGGAAATCCGCCCACATGTATTCATCTGTTGAAGGACCCATGCTCTATTCTCGATCTGCAGTCAGAGTACATAGTCACGGACTTTGTAACAGAGAACCTGTGTCAAACTGAAGAGAATATTGTTGTCATTTGAACGAGAAGTCGACGTTGAATATGTTGTTAGTATGTACTCCATTTGTGGAGTCGTTGTTTGCTTGAACACAACCTACACGTCGAAGAGTTCATGTGAGTTACTCATATGAAGATATAAACCCAACGAAAGGCATGGGCACCCCTATGTTTTTGGAATTTTTTTTTGTTGCACCCTATGTTTTGGAATTTTTCGTTTTGTTTTTGTTTGTTTTTTGTGGGGATATTAAATTTTATAAGAAGGTTTTGCGTTAATTATTTGTAATATATTTGTTATACTCTATTCTTATAAATGATTCTTCATCAATACATTTCACAAATGTATTGATGAAGAATCATTTATAAGAATAGAGTATAATAATTTAAATTAGTGGTTCTTGACATTTTTGGGGGCACAAGAACATTTCACTAGTTTGATTGTGATTAGGGTTTATTATATGTTGGTGGATCTTATTGTGCTTGAGGCTTCAAGAACAACAATTACAAGTTTTCTATGTGTGTTTGTGAGATTTTGTATGTGAAAAGGTCGTTTTGTATGGTCAATTACTGAGTACATTCAGTAGTTAGATTGCTTACCTAGATAACTGTCAAATACATAGTTCGTTGTCTATTTCACAAATGGAAGTAAATTAATAGATGACTCAGTATCTAGACTATTCTTTCGGGTAGTCATGAATTGTTGATCCTACAAATATGTTATTAATGATATGAAGCAGTTGTATCTGTGATGGATGAATTGATAGCTCAAAGATGATGGGAGAAAAAGAGAGGTGTCTATGATGTTCAGAGGTCGATGTAAGTGTTGATGAAAATCATGTCATACAGATTTTGAGTGTTTATTATTATTATGTATTGTAAAAATGGCATTTCTCCATTAAGGGGGAGTGTTGGAGAATAATGGCAAAAATCCATGATTAGTATTTGGTTTAGGTTTGTTAGAACTAGTTGGATATTGTTAAGATATTCTCTCAATTTCTCTGTGGAATTAAAATTAATTGGATGATTTGAAGGTAATACGAATATTATTTTGTATTTTTTGAGAAATAATAATAATATCATATCTTTATGATGATGATGATTAACGTCCACTAAGACCAAATTGGTCTATCGAACCTTAAGAGGATAAGTGATTACTTGTAATTCTTTAGAAATTTGTTTATGTACTCGAAAAGCATTTTATTAAGGTGGTACTAACAATAAATCTTATTATGTGTGCATTTTCCTTCTTAATATGAAAGAAGTAGGTTATCAAAGTAATTTTTTTTGCAAGCCCATCACATAATCCAATATTACTATGTCAATTCATATATATTTTATAGATTTAAAAATTGCTATAGAAATAATTGTAATCTATAGTGTTATAGTCTTTAGTTCTATAGTTTTAAGTAGTACGGTAATTAGTCATTGTAGGGTTTAGTCTTTATATGATTATTAGTACAAATCTAGTGAACACCTTTATAACACTTCAACTTTCTTTAAAACCATATTCATAGAAAAAAATAAAAACACACTGAAACACAATCAACAAAAACAGGGTTGAAGATCTTGTGAAATATAATGATAGAAGAATCGGTTTTATGAAACACAATCAACAAAACAGGGTTGAAGATCTTGTGAAACATAATGATATAAGAATCGGTTTTATGAGGAAAGAAATTGTAAATAGATACTCTTATGAATAGATGCTTAAGTTCTTGTTGTTGTGGTTACTAGCCGGTTGTTCTCTGGTTGATACTAGAATTTTTTTTTCAAAAGTAGCACCATCCCTGACTCACAATTATTTCACGGCTTTTCTTCTGCCGAGATAACCGTAGATGGTAGGCATCACACTCGTCACTGAGCCGTGAATACGTATATATAGTAATCAAATCGACGGCAAAATTGATAGCAACGTGTACGAATCTGCTAGTAATTAATATTTAATTTTTTTCACTCACGTCGTTTTTGTTAGAGAATAATGCTTCATTAATGCATTATACTAAGATTGGGTTAGTTGAAAATTTGTAGGAGGCTGTTGAGATATCTTCTCAACCACTCTCTCCAAATATGGAATCGGTTGGATCTGAGTCCAACTATATATGTACATATGTGTGTGTGCAATACAATCAATTATTGTGTGTTATTCCTGTGTGCCTCTGCTCTCATGGATTTTAACATGGTATCAGAGCCTGGTCTAACTCGATTCCCTCACGGCAAGGCCAGGAGAATGTGAGAGCTGTAATCGCTTATATTCTCTGTACATATGTAGGAGAGTAGATATATATTGTTGTTTGAATTTCTAAATTTTCTGTGTGTTGTTAGCTGCTGAGAGTGGTTGTGCTACTGTGTGTAAGTCGTGAGGTTGTGCTGATGTGTAAGCCGTCATCCAACGCTGCCATTCATTATTGCTAGAGTTCCGTCTGATTAGATCTGCAGTTGATGCCACTTCAGAGATTGGAGTGTTGCTGGTTTGTTTGTGACAGGGTTAATCATATTTGGAGTCGCCATAAACTTAAAGAGAAGACTGTGTTCGTGAGAGAAGGAATCACTGCAATTATATGCCAATGAGAAGTTATCAATGGAATTCACATTCATTTTTTCCAGATCTAAGAATAATGAATGATGTGTTGACCTCCATGTATTCAAGCATCACCAGCTGGGAAAAACGATTTAAAGACCATGCTCTTTTCAACGCACTGAGAAAGATCATTGATCTACGAGAAGAAATTGTCCATTGATCGAGCAAAGGAAGGACAGAGTTGTACTGGAAAGATAATAAGGGCTTGTCATTTATATGTGTGGTTGCTGCGTCCTCTCTGGATATTGTGGCAAGAGCGTTCAATTACAGATTTTCAATAGATTCAACTTCTGCTCAAACCTGCAACGATTCAAAGCAAGCTTCTGGTTGTTCTATTGCACATTGGAATTCAATCGGTTATGCCAGAAGTTCTAGTAGCGATATCACCATGAAATTCGTTGGTCAAAATATATATGGGCGAGATACTCATCTTAAGTGATGTCGGAAGATGATCTAAGAGGAGGAAAGATTTCACTTGCACAGAGCATGGAAGATTCATTATAGCATTGTTTGGAGTCTTTGTAGTTCGAATTGTGGTGTTAGATTTC
>SNQJ01S0054290.1:177048-195210 GCA_010110895.2 Picea sitchensis | reverse complement strand
TGGTAATCATTTTTAAATGCTAAATGGTTGAATTTTAATGTATGAGTTGTATATTATTGATCAATGTACAACTATTGTTTATGTTCTTGTAGTTTCTTAATCGGGATGATAGTATATCAAGTGAGGGTGTTACAAGTTACATGGACATCGTAATGTTTCTCTAGTAGAATTACTTAAAATTAGGTTAGACCATCAAAACTTTTTGAGTAAATGAACTATGTTTGTTTAGGTGATGTATTACTCTATTGCATGTTTACATTGATAAATTTAGTTACGTCATGGTTAAAACTTTGATTATCAAAAGAAAAATATTACTTTCATTGTTTTTTCTTATGCATTAATGTTTAGTATTGGAGGGTTGTTACAAAGAAACTCTCTTCACAACTACAAATCCAAAGAGTTTCATTATTAATATTATTTACCAAATGCACTAGAGTCTTAGAAGCAAGTGGAAAACCTAAGGGGTTGCATGGTAGTGAACTGGGTTCATTCTCTTGGGTGGTGTAGGATGGGGGGAAGAGAGATGGTGTACTTTGGATTGCTCTGTTTTGAAAAACATTTGAGAGCTTGAGTGTTGACTAGTTTGGGATGTTGAGTGTCACTCTAGGACTCGTCCTTATGGATTCATAGCCCTAACTTGGGGGTGACATGCCATCGAGACTTGGAACAATAGTTTCTAAGGTTGGTTGGACTGTCCCTGTAACTAGTTGGTGAACGATATTGTTAAAGATAAATTCTCTCTTTCGTGGTTTCTCTCCATGTATATTTATTTCTTCTCTTAATTAATTATTATCTCTAAGATTATGTAATTGTAATTTCCATAATCACTAAGTCAAAGACCAACCATGAGTTCCCATAGAAGTGACAATTGTTTTTTTAAATAAGAAAAACAAGACAAAAAGTAACTTGATCGTTACACACCTACTTCCTTAATTACAACCCAAAAAATTTATATCAAGGTAATCATACAAATTATGGGCACCATCTATGCTAACCCAATCATTTAAAAATAAGATGAAATATGCATCCCACAATTCTCCTTAGTTATGTAGTGTCCCTTCTAAATGATCTCAAGGAACCCAAAACAACTAGGAAAGAAAAACACCAATTTTTTTTTTTTTATATATACTTATAAAATCAACTTGAACCAAAGCTCTCAACCATGTAACTATCAATCTTGAGAAATATATTAATTAACTGACATCTTACATACATCATTTCCAAAATATTTGATTAATTATTACAACAACTTGTAAGATGTGAACAAGTGAGAACAAAAATCAAGCCTAAATTCCTTCAAGAGATTCATACTCATACTTAGGAGATTCATACTCATACTTAGGATATAAGACAAGATTCCCTTGAGTTAAACTAGTATTCATACTTGCTTACAAACTAGTATGAGGGTTTCATTAGCTCATTAGTCATTATAGTTTATCAAAATAACCTACAACCATAAATTTTATACAAATATATCTCAAACTAATTTATCAATTCCTTTAAATGGTATTCAAGGAATCATGCAATTGGTTGAGGTTTTTCTATAGATCATGCAATATGCAATCTTTTTCAATGATTATGGTTTAATATTTAATAAATTAAATAAGTTGAAATTAGTTTAAGAGAATTAAATTAAATTCTTATCCAGGTTTGAAATTGGCTCAAAATATACAACTTAGTCGATCTAATGGTTAAACATATGTGTTACCTCTTAATAGGTCACAAGTTCAAATCCATAGGGGGTAGGATATATATACAAATCGTTGGGTGGAGGGGTTCCCTTGTCCCACAAATACGGGAGTTTCATAGAACAATTTGGTGTCTAGCTTGGTCATGACCTTAAAATTAGATTATTATTTATACAACTTGAGTGGTCACAAGTTCAAATCCAAAGAGGAGTCAAACAATTTTTGTGCAAAAAAATATACAAGTGATTTTCACACATCAACTCACAATAATTTTTTATAACATTCTTTACAAAATTTCAAAAAAGAGAAACACCACAAACCCATTTAAAATTTAATATAAAATCAGATGATGATGATTATTATTATTATTATCAACCCCATTTCTAAACATATCAAAATAGTTTCCAATGCAAATAATACATAATTATTTAAAAAATATAATTTGTTTAGTTGAAGTGTTTCGTCAAACACTTTTTGTGCAAAAAATTTTATAAAAATGATTTTCACACATCAACTCACAGTAGTTTAGAAAATTTCAGAAAATCACAACAAACCCATTTGAAAATTCACATAAAATCTCCCATAGGGCAACCATCTCTTCCGCGAAACTTCCCAGATCACAAAATTTGGTTCTGAAAGCCTCACAAGCAGACTTGAAGTTACTCTAAAAATTAACAGAAACATCTATAGATCCGTTTTTATAAAAAAACAGAATAATACAGTCTACTCATTTTGATTTCCTCAGAAGTATTCTAATTTAAAAATCACATAACTAAGTTCATAAATAAGGGAAATAGCTGCAAAGAAGCAAATCCCTGCTTAATTCATATGTCTAGTTTTTGCTTAGTTCATATGTCTAGCTGTTGAAATAGGCCTAATGACTTTATACTGGATGCAGATGCAAATGGTGATGTTTTTCTTTGTTGACACAATAAGATATGGCTTCATACTAAACCAATTGATTTATGCAATTTGCAATCACATGCTATGCAAAAGAGTCATTTCCATTATATAACAGTAGTTTCCTTTGTTTTTCAATATTCATGAATTATATAACAGTACTTTCCTTTGTTTTTCAATATTCATGAATACAACTGTATTCCAATGATAACAAAAGCATCGATGAATTCAATCATATTCCAATGATAAGAGAAGCATCGTAGAATGCATATAGCCCCATTATATAAAGCAAATTTTGCTTTCCATAACCGTGGTTTCCGTTATTATTATAACACTTGTTTCCTTATGATGAATTCAATTCTATTCCAGTGACAACGGATAAGAGAATCATTCAATCATATTCCAACAGATATAAATTCAATTATATTCCAATGATAAGAGAAGCATCCTAGAACGAATTATAGAAAGCAAAGTTTTTTGGCATAGCGAACAGGAGGATCGTCTCCTTTAGCAATGCTATTAAATGTTTTTTGACAATATTTTTATTGTTCGTTGAATGGTAGGGACTCCAAAGCGGAAACACAATTAGAACATTTCTCATGAAGAAAAGAGAGTTAAAGCTACATGCGAGCTATGAGGTTGGAATGATTACTGATCAAGAAGCTTGGCGGCCTCAAAATGGCCTTCTTGAACACGCGATTAGTGTTATCCGGGCATAATTTTTCTGAAAAGAGTGAATGGAAAGTCTGTTTAATACATAAACTTGGTTGTATATTAAAACTTATTTATTGTGATGGTACATGAAAAATCTTGATGTGATAGGTCGACCAACTAAAGCAAAATAGATTTGTAAGGTTTTGAATATAATATCCTTCAGGGTACCCTCACAGTTACAAACAAAAATACTATCATCGACGTCGTTACCTCCTTTACTGTGTGAATATTAACACGATACCCTCACAATTACAAACAAAAAGATTATCATCCATGTCGTTACGTCCTTTACTGTGTGAAGATTAAAACAATAGAAGATATAGTTTGGTGGACTAATTCATAAGACTTTGTAATCACAAAAATATCCTTTTTGTTTCGAATAAAGGCATCTTTAATCTATAATTTATTAATTATCCTATACTTTTAATAATCTGAGAATGAATGGTGGAACTAGTCAATTATAAGTGGACACATCATTCTCATAAAAGGTATGCCACTTGTCATATTTGTGGCTGCATGGGTAGTGCGTGGAGGTAGACATGACGACTTTGGTTGTGGGTGGATGGATAGCCAGTGCAGGGAGACACGACTTTGGTTGTGGCTGCTTAAGGATTGGATTATGGAAAAACTGATGAGGAACCCTGAAGCTCAAAAGAGAGATCAGGGATAGTTGGAGCATCTCTCAAGTTCAGAGACAAACTATCAAACTGTCACTTGAATGGATGCTACACAGGTTGCCCCGTCTTTGACGCTTTTCCTCAATCATTTTGCCAGATTTGTAAAATTCATTCACCATTCATTCTAAATTGTCAGATTTTCTTAGATGTATGTTCAAATTCATTTTCATTTTACTATTTGCGTGGGAAGTAAATGGCAGTATGAACTTTTGAATATGAGCGAAATGAAATCTACGCTGTCTGTGTGTTGCTTATTCTCACCCTTGGAATCCTGTGTCTGTTGTTGTCACACTTCATGGTATTTGTTGGATATTCCCATCCTGTTGTGCTTGCATAATCCTGATAGAAGGGAGGTTCACTATTTTTGGTTCCCCCAAGAAGCAGATGGGCGTCTTTGCCTGCCAACAAGAACTTCTACGATTTACATTATTTTGGCGACGAGGGCCCTAAGCCAACCCTTATAATAAGCACATCTCATCCAGAAAATGAAGCATGAAAGTACACATCCTTCCTTAACTTCTAAAGAGACAGGAAAAATAGTTCGGAGAAAAAGAAAGGAGTAAGAGAAAGGGGAAGGAGAAAGGGGAAGGAGAGTGGTTAAGGTTGAAGGTGTACTACATTATCGTGACTTACCTTTCCGTTGTGGCTGGGTTAAGGGCCTGTTGTACATTTTGCACCAAAATCATCCTTCTTACCTAACAAGGTGAGTAAGGTGGTTCGCGTGGTTGAGCCCCCTCACATTTTGGCATACGAATGATGAGAAGCATCTGAGAACGAGAGACGAACCTTGCGTTCGTGATTAGTTTTCTCCTATGTCTTTGTAACGAACCTTGCGTTTGTGATTGGTTCTCTCCTATGTCTTTGTATCAGTTGTTTTCTCCTTTACCCATCGTGGTGAAATTGCAGGCACTGGATTCTGAACTAGTCCAATTGAATCTAAGTCTCTAGCCCGCCGACTATGAGATGAGTTCCTCTTTAAACCAGGACCAGCAGTGTGTCGATGCTGCAGGAGTAGTTACAGGTCCAGGACGACGCCAGAATGGAAATGGAGATGATATGTCACCCGGTACCCTTTCGCCTGTACCATTATAAACGAATCAATGCACCATTATAAACGAATCAATCCAGGAGGGATGGATTTCTTCATACCTTCTCAGATCTTTGAAGGTAGCCCACAGTGAGAACTATGAACTGGTTGTTCTCACTATGAACTGGTTGCTAGGCCATGAACTGGTTGTTCTCACTATGAACTGGTTGCTAGGCCAGGTATAATTTAATAAATAGGCTCTAGTGTGCATGAGGATCACCATGATACATAATCCACTGATGAGATTTCCAAATGCAGCATGGTGAGGCTGTTGTAGTCTGCCTCGTGTAATTAAGTCAAATCAATTTTATTTTAGTCTGCCTTGTGTAATTAAGTCAAATCAATGGTGAGGCTGTTGTAGTCTGCCTGCCTTGTTGATTTTATTTTATTTTTAAATCAATTTTTAATTTCAAAAATTCAAAAAAATAAATCCCATACACCAGGGTAATTAAGTCAAATCAAAAAGCTGAAAATAATCAAAAATTAGATTTACAAAATTTAATAAATAGAAAAAGTAATTTATTTTCATAAAAAATGCAATTAAAATTTAAATTTAAAGAAACTTTGGATATCAGGGTAAATTTATGGAAAATAATATAAGGGTCTGGGTAATTTGACTAATCCTAGCTCCAAAACATACTTATTAATACAACTAAATGGACCTCATAATACCCGGTCAACAACAAGCGGTTGCTCTAGTCTTAATAAAAAGACAATCTACAACTATAAGAGAATCTAATTTGTCCAAAGTTATATAAAACACATTAATATATTTTTTCAAACATATTGCAGACAATACCAAACTTCAATCACACATAAAAATAAAACAACCCAACTCTGTTTTATTTCACATAAAAATAAAACAACCCAGCTCTGTTTTATTTCTCATGTACATCAATCGATGGTTTCCTCAGCAGAATAATCATACATAAACTAAAGTAAATGTTTACATGCCACATAAACGCATGCAAATACTTTTAATTTTATAATTAAAACAATAATAAATCACTCATAACTTCTTTGCCAAATTTTCTCCAGTGATGGATACTACCTTTTTTATTTATGGATTTTCTCAAATAGATAGAAAACATCCTAGAATATTCATGTGAAGTAGAACTAAATTTTATATTTCTCATTTTATTTATGAAATATTACCACAGTAATTAAATTCAATCTAACAAAATTACTAAACTTACCTCACTTCCACATTTGTACTTATCCCCAAGACTTCTTGTTGATTCTTCGTCATGCTACAACAACCTACTTCTAAATGTTTCTTGGTAAATACTAAACAATTATCCAATGCAATTTCCACACTCATACATAACAAAATTTAGAGTGAAAAAAATTATGTTAGTTTTCAAATTAAATACATATACATTAATAAGACTAAAATTAACAAAAGTTGTAAAAAATAAAAATAAAAACATTTCTAATCCAAATATATTATACTTCACAAAAATATAATTTTTGTGGTTCTAACATTGCTCCATTCGGAAAAATTATTTCCCTAAGAGTTTTGAGCTATGTGGACTCATAACCACTTCGGTTTCAAAAACCATTTCCATTTCAATTCAAATTTCTCATTTATGAATAATTTTTTGTAGCATTTACTTACTCTCTAGGTCACACCCCAAATCCATGGATCCTCTCCTTTATTTATATCACTAGTGAGGCTAGCCACCTCATCCACTTCATGGAAAATTATGAATTTTACTTTTAATTTTATATATGAAAACCTTGTTATTCATCACTTTTCCCCCATGTGTCATTCCTCCCTCTTTTCTTAATTATTCATTTTTCTCAAGTCATAATTCAAATTTTTTAAAAATAAAATAATAGTATTTTAAGAGCTCCCTAAAAGTGGGTAATTATTTTATTGATTAATTCATTTATGTGGTCTTTTTAGGTTACCTTAGCTCAGTTTTATTCCTGGAAGTATTTTTTTTGTTGGAGATTAAGGTCATCCCACCTCACTGTGCTCCCCAATCATACTCATCATATATATTTTGCAATGAGAGACTAAAGACCTCTATTGAGACTACACGTATCTTTTGAGACTCCATGCCTCTATTGAGACTCCACACTTCTATTGAGACTCCACATCTTTGTTGAGACTCCATGCCTGTCTTGAGAATCCATGTCTCTATTGAGACTCCATGCCTCTATTAATATTTCAATGGTTATGTCCCACACCAATTTGTAGGCAAAGCTTCACCTTGTCCCCTACAGAAATATGCACCCACGCATATCAAATATATCAAAATATAATATAAGTGAATCAAATTCAAGTGACATGTTATCCTTAACAAGCCTATGGATTTGCAAGTAGACTTCTGCAGTGTCTCCAAGTTTAGTCAAATAATTTGTAAGAAGGGACTAATCAAATTTCAATCATTTTTGTATTCCCTTCATTCTCTATGGTTCTTACTGTCATAATACCACTCTATAGCTCTCTCAGAAAGACATGTGCATTTTTGTCATCCTTTATATGACCTGTTACCTCTGCACTCAAATCAAATGAGTTCACATTATATGATATTCATATAGGTATAAATTGTAATAAAACATAAAATTTAATGGAATTCTATTGGTTTCATTATTCTTCTGCAACATTTATTTTAGCTTCCATAGCCTTCCATTTATTCTGTCAACTCCACCTAAAAGTCTTTTGGTTCTGTCAACCTATCTCAATTATAATTGCTTAATATCACTAGTGATCATCTATAAGCATATGATCAAATTAGTTCATCCAGGCATCCAATCTATCATTCATTACTCCATCTTAGTAAGTAATCACATCATCATTATGTTACACAACTACCTACTCGATAATTAGGAATACAAAAAAAAAAAAAAAAAAATCCTTATAAACCATTCCACACATTATAAGTATATATATCCACCATATCTATATAATTAAAATCCATGAACACATTAAAAAATCTAAGGTTAATCTCCTTATTCTATGCCAAATAGAATTAGGAAAGAATGGGTGTTACATACTTCCTTCCTTGGAACAAAAGTTGACCTCAAGTTTTCATGAAATCACCAAGGACTTGGATTCTATAAATTAAATAAAAAAATAGATATTACTATGTATGAATCATATTAGATCATAATAACTTCACCTTTGGCTCCACACCAAATCAATAATTCGGATTTTTCTGAAGCACAAATATCTGCACTAAGTATTAAAGAAAAAAAACATACATGTTATCACAACAAATAGAAAATATAAGCATGTCATAATAGACAAGATTTGAATAAAAATAACATACTATACAAATATTAAATATACAATAATCATGTCTTATCAAGATATAAGTCCTCTTATTCCAAGCCTCAACTATGACATCTTATTCTTGTTACTTCACATATATTAATAGTTATCCTCCTTACAAAACAATTTTGAATGGACTAAGCTGCAAAAAGATTATAAATTAACTATATAAGCATACACACTACATTGATTTTCCTTCCAATAATATAATAAGCTCGCATACCATCAAGCAACAATTTATATAGAGACAATATGGAAACAACAAACACATGCAATATACATTTTACTATGCATTTCAAAACCACATAGTTACAATTAATCTTGCAATATATATTTTATTATGCCTTTCACAACCTAAATTTCATGCTTTTATATTCCACAAGAAATCCTCGACATTAACCAACACAATCCTCAATAACTATTAACTACTTTTACTAAATGTTTAAAGTTCAGTAATAATTCTAGTTCAAGGTTCAGGAGGATAGTAATGCCAACAACCCTCATTCAAATAATTTCCAAACTATAGAATTTCCCTTAAGTCCCCAAATTCATCTGTGTCATTTAC
The DNA here is from genome assembly GCA_010110895.2 of Picea sitchensis. NCBI lineage: Eukaryota > Viridiplantae > Streptophyta > Pinopsida > Pinales > Pinaceae > Picea > Picea sitchensis. Next base: position 186,296 of record SNQJ01S0054290.1, on the reverse strand, counting down.
TTCTCTTACTTGAGAACTAATACACTAATGAAGCAGTTAAAAGGCTTTAATCCAAAAAAATTACCAATTTGAAATATTTCAATCTAGGATAACACACATGCATATCTAAGTAAGTTATCAATAATAATATACCCGTCATCATAATTACAAACCAATCCACTTGTACACTATAAATCATTAATGATTTCCAATTGCTAATTATGTTTCATTCATTACTTCTTGACATTAATACATACATAAAGACTTTAAGCAACCTATGAAAATGACAGCTTCATAGAATTGTGAATCCTTTTCATTTTTTACACAAGTTTTAGGCTATCACAAAAGACATTATAAGCTTGAAGCTAATCTTGAACATATCCAATTGCAAAGGAGACTTCATTTTACATTCCATAAGTTTAGTAGATTCTGCTAGGACCACTAGCTACCCATACAATTATGCATCCCAAGTAAAAATATTCAAAATGAAGAATCATTTGTATTTTGCAAGTCATATAATCATCTTATTGTATTATGAATTCAACACCCAAATTCACTACGAGTGGAATTATATTCACCATTATCCCAATTTCTCATCAAATTTCCCATCAAATTTCATTCCTCATGAAAATCCACATTAAAGACAACACATCTTACCTAGGAATAATTCAATTTCATTCAGGGTCAAATGGTTCACTAAACAACCATATGTTGGAGTTTCCAAGGATTCCAATCTAGTATTTTATTTGCACAATTAAATATAATGTCCTCCAATATCATGGACTTAATTCTCATATTATAGAAGAGTAGGAATAATTCAATTTCATTCAGGGTCAAATGGTTCACTAAACAACCATATGTTGGAGTTTCCAAGGATTCCAATCTAGTATTTTATTTGCACAATTAAATATAATGTCCTCCAATATCATGGACTTAATTCTCATATTATAGAAGAGTAGATAATGAAAAATCAACTTGTCCCAAAATATGTCCCATCATTTTTACACGTTTCTAAAATGATTTAATCTTGCATCAATCAATCAATCATACACAAAATGCAACACAAGAGCATAATTAGTTGCTCTATAATAACTTCTTAATACCAAAATCAAGTCATTAAAATAATTCCCATCCATTTAGTGGTATTCGTTATGAAATTCCTATCTTATTTATTTGAACATGAATCAAACCAAATTCATTCAATGAATTTGTATTCTACTTAATTATAAAGTTCTTACAATAAATCATTTTTTCAACTAAGCCCGTGATATTTTATCAAAATAAAATTATTTATTTATTTTTAATATACAAGAAGAATTTATTTTTTCATATCTACAATTTAGTATGGATTCCACACCCATACATTAATGCGGAAAAAAGACAACCTTCAAGATTCCATTGACATCAATTTCCACAACCATCCAACCCATACCATCAAATTTTTATATATCATATGTCATCAATAACAATTCATGCACTATTCATTTAGGCCAAAAACCCATACATGTATATGATTACACATCACCCTTCTAGTTTACATCCATCCATAAGACACATATCAACCCCAAAATTTCAACAAGTATGATTGCCAAAGTAAATTCGATCGTCATAAGAGTTCAAACCTCATTCAAAGAAAAGACATGCATAGAGTATTCCAGATTTAACATGAATGACTTCCCTTATTTACCATAAATGTTTCACTAAACTTTCATGCTAAAGGTGAAGATTTAGGGATTAAATATAAACATGATCTCCTTATCAAGTTGCCAAACAAGTGACCCAATTCATTCCCACACAAAGAAAATTAAAGGGTCACAACCCAAGAGTTATATTCTTATCTCAATGTAAGTGGTGGAATTTTTTTAATGAGATATCCTCATTCCAAGTGTTTACTTGGATACAATAATAATCTTTCCATAGGTTATACAAACACAACTTTACTACCTTAGTTTTGCATCTTGATAAAAAGATTGTATATATTTAAACATACACTCATAATGATTGTCAAATTTTTAAGTGTGGATTCCTCCCCAGAGTTATATTTGTTTTCATACATCAAGCATCATTAAGATTAAATAATATGATATAGAGATTTACTTGCAAGAAAACCACCTTAGTCCCTAACACAACAAGGGATTCCAAGGAAACTATAATTATTCATTCATCATGCATACCCTCTGTAGTGTCCCCAAGGCCAAGCCCCGATGTAAACCATCATCTGAAAAAGATTGTAAATATGTGTTATAGGCTGGTGAGATGAGTTTTGTATAAGCCAATAGGCTTATGTGTTTGATTAGGCTAGAGAGCCTAAGGATTGAAGGCCAAGGGCTTGGATTTTGTATCTGTATATATATGCAACACATCAATAAAATATAAACATCGCCAGGTGCAGACCGACCACGATGAATGAGTGATGGGGGACTGAGAGTCCATAGAGTGGGCAAGGAACTAGGGGCTGGAAGGTGGGAAATGAGCTGAGTGATGAGCCTAGGGGCTTAAGCCTGGGAAATAATATTTTAATATCATTTCCAAAAAAAAAAGAGCCATGTGCATATCATTTTATCCTAAGTTCCTGGCAAGGGAGGGAACGTGCAAGGGGATGCACGTTGTGGAACGCATGTAGTTCCCAGGGTGACAAGTGTCAACCCTGGTGCATGCAAATATAAGCACCGAGCTAAACCGTGGGAGGGGACAACCTCTCCATTCTGACCCGAACCTCTGAGCGTGGAACCGGTATGACCTCTGCGAGATTACCCTGGTTCATTTCTGAAAGTCGTAAAGCCTGTGTTTGTCCTGAAGAATCCGTGTACACCCCCGTCCAGTGAGTGTGGAGTCTGTGTCTATCTCTGAGAAAACCCGTGTGCTCATTCCCTGAACGAGATGCCTGTGTTGAATTTGAGTGAAAGTATCTTTGGGGAAGCTGAGCTAGCCTGTGCGTGGAGTCCCCATTCTGAAATCATGACCATGAGATCATCCGGTGACTACTGAACCATTTTGGGAAGCCTTGGTCTGTGTTTTCCATGGGTTGTTGTAACCACGCAGTATTGGACTACGTGAGTCTTGTTGTCTTGTGAGCGACTCCTCGAGGTGAGAGAGTGCACAGAGGGAGAAGAGAAATCCTAGAAGGAACCCTGTAGCTGCCATAGAGCCCGGAGACTTCCGATCCGATCTGTTCCTATAACCCAAGGTAAGGGAGACTGGCAGCCGAAGGACTGTCTAGGTGGCAGAGAAGGTGCACTCTCCTGGGGTGGAATAGGCATGTGGGGAATGAGGGTCTATGGGCAGTGAGCGTGGGAGATTCCTGGGAGAGATTTCTTCCTGGTGGTTGTGTATGACTGAATTCCTTGTAACCTCAGCCTGAGCCTAGGATTCCTTTCCTTGGGGTGGAGCTCGGTCCCAGATCGGGGGTGACCCACTGTTGAGCTGATGAACAGTGTGGTCTAAGGCTGGGAGGTTCGTGGGAGGCCTTCACTTGGTTGGTGAATTCTACAACTGTTAAAAGATAAGTATCTGAATTATGTGTTATCACATTTGGCATGACTGTGTTGTATATATTATCATGTTTTCCACTGTGTAAATGAATTACGGTTGAATGCTATGGTTTGTTAATGGTAATAGTAACTTATATAATTTACTCTAAGAATTAAGTGTGTTTAATTGTGTTAAATGCATGTGGTTATAAATCCTGTATGAATTATGTAAACATTCATGTATAGAATGGTAACTGAGAGGTTTGGAAACCTCGGAAGCGAAAAGGGTACGCTACAAAGTGGTATCAGAGTGAAGGTTTCGACACTGAGCCTAGATGGGCCAGTGGAACAGTCTTTGGACTGAGAATGTGAGGGGAAATTGAGTCGGGAGAACCAATTTCGGACCCTGGTTTGCTCTTAAGCGTCAAGGAGATACTTGACGAGTTTTTAAGCTCAGGAGGTTTGGCGGTGCTGTGAAACAGCAGCCAATGTGGTCTATGGCCACGTGAAGAAAAATTCTTTACACCAATAGTGTTAGAACCGTAGGATCTGTTTGGGAGGGAAGACGAACCCTTGTAACCGTCAGATCTGGAGAAGGTTCACAAGGTTTAAAGCCTTTGGATACTACACAGGAGGTTACGACCACACCAGGAGTTTAAACTCGGGAGGATTGTAAGTCATAAGATCACTGTGGGATTACTCGTCAACTGTCCATGTTGACAGAAGTTGCACAGGGTTTAAGTCCTCATGGGTAGAGGAGAAGCCCCAGAACGGTGGAGGGATCATAGCCGTAGGATTCGAAGGAGGACATGTGTCAGAATCCTAGAGAGAGTTGGAACTCAGAGAATTGGAGTTCTCGAGCACATAGAGATCTTGTCACATGGAGTCACGATCCGTGATTCGCGAAAAGATCTAGACCGTTCATATTAGGGAACATGTGGCAGAGATCTGCCATCGGGAAAAGTCCCGACAAGGAGTAAGTCCATCGGTGTTTGAAGTTCATCGGGAGATCGGGAACCCCGGTGACAAGTGAGTCATACACTTTGAAACTACGAACCCCGAAACCCCAACGAGAGCTTTGATTATGGTCACGGGGTAGAGGTCACATGGACCTGGGCTTAACCGCGAAGGGTTAAAGAAAAATGCGCATTGGCATATCGGTAATCGGGATGTCAGGGATCCTGTGAGCATAGGTGCTTTGACATTGAAACTACCGAAACCCCGACGTGGTAAGGTGGAGGTCATATAGTATGGTCATGTGGACCAGAGGCTGAGCCAAGAGAGCTAGCCAGTGTAAAAGCACATCGGGAATCGGAGGATCGAGGGTTGTGAAGGCACGTGCCTCGCGACATCACAAATCCCGAAACCCCAATAGGAGGATTGATCACGGTCATGCGCAGTGGTCGTGTGGTGAGGGTATAGCCCGGAGAGCTAGCAGGGACGTAGTCCATCGGAAATCGGAAAATCGGGGATTCCACTGTCAAGAGTTTTGGCACACTTTGATTCACGAAACCCCAAACCCCGATAAGGAAAGGGCCGGGGTCACGAGTTAGCGGTCACATGGTGTAGAGCCCATAGGAGGGGCTAACGCGTAAAGGTATCGCATCGGAAATCGGAAATCGAGAATTCAACCCACCAGAACACTATCGGTTTCAAAATCCCGATAGAAGTAACCTCGATAGAAGGAAGGGAGACCTCGAAGAGTTTCCTGTGGGAGGAAATTTTTTCGATAGGGAAATAGGAGAATTTCAAGAAATCCCAGAAATTGCAGAACCAGACAGAGCTTGGAAAACTTTGTGAAGTTGAAATGTCTTTCGTTCTTATTCGTATTAATGTTGTGGATTATTCATGAAGTTTAATGGCCTGACAATTTTGAATTGGATTGCACAGTGCGTGTTCAGACTACAACAGAGGCCAAAACTCCAGTTAATCAATGCTGAGTATGGAGTGGGGAAGAGTGCAAATTATCCCTGAAATGGAAGACGAACGGGAAGGAAAGGATGTTAACCTAGGAGTCGAAGGATCGAACTCTAATGGGCATTGAAAGGAGATGGATAAGGAAGGAAATATAATTAAAATCCTTGAAGGATTGCAAAGAGAGGCCAAGGAGCGTCGAGATGATAGCCGAAATCTCATGAAAGTCAAGGATCGGCAAGGGAAATTAAACTTAAAATTCTTGCAGAGTCTGGAAAGAATAGAGAAGAAACTTGAGAAGGGAAGAGACTCAGGTACGACAGAGAGTCATAGAGAACATGGAAGAAGAAGAAGATCGAGGAGTAGTAGTCGACACCACAGTCGCTCCCAAAAACATTCAGACAGGGAGACATACAGTAGTTCAAGCCCGTCCCCTACCAGAAAACATCGGAAATCTGGAAGGGAGAAATTGAAAGGAGAGATGAAAAAGATTAAGCCTCCAACATTCGATGGAGAACATAAGAGGGAGGAGGATGCCCAGACATGATTGTTGGGCATGAAGAAATACTTCCAGCTACAGAATTATTCTGCCTATGCAGAGGGAAGAATTGCAATGTACCAGTTGAAAGGAAAAGCGTCCATGTGGTGGGATCAGTTCATGCAGGTGCAACACATCAAAGAGAAAGAGGTCACATGGAAGGAGTTTAAGAGGTATTTCGAGAATAAATACCTGACTAAAAGATACTATGATAGAAAGATGAATGAGTTCTTTGAACTCAAGCTAGGCAGCATGACCATTGATGAGTATGAACGTAGTTTTCTGGAACTGTTGAAGTATGTTCCATTCATCAAGGACGAGGCTGTCAAAATTCAGAGGTATCTGAGTGGACTGCCACATTCTATTGGTGACAAGATTCAATATGATGATCCTAAGACCATGGAAGAAACCATAAGAAGGGAGAAATACCTATATGAACAACAGAAAGAAAAGCCTACCTTTCGGAAGGCTTGGGATAACCAGAAGAGGTTTAAGAAAGAACAGAGGCAGAAGGGAAGCAAGCCTTCCTTTTTTAGAAACAGTCCTTGGGGACAGTCATCTTTTAAAGAGCCCAGGAAAGTTGAAGAGAGTGAATAGATGCCAAGGCCTCCACCCATGGAGTGTTGGGGCTGTAAAGGGAATCATAGGTATAGAGACTACCCCCATAGAAAAGACAAAGCAAGAACTGTCCATATTGTTCAACAAGATGAAACAGTGGAGGATATGGGCAGTAGAATGCCGAGGATCGACGCAGACCTGGACAATAAGCAAGCAGAATATCAATCGCACATGATTGAAGTGGAAGGTATGATCAACAACGGACCACTTGTTATTTTAATTGATTCAGGGGCTAGCCATAGTNCATATGATTGTTTAATTGGGATGGACTGGTTGGACCAACACCATGCCCTTTTGGATTGTCGAAACAAGAGGTTCACATGTCTGAACGAAGAGGGAAATCAGGTAACAGTCCAAGGAATTCCCATAGTTGTGGCTGTGAGGGAAATCTCAGTTATGCAGCTGAAGAAATGTTACCGGAAAGGCTGTCAATTATTTGCAGCCCAGGTGGAAGAAGTATTCCAAAATGTGGTCTCGAATCTGGAAGACCACAGGGTGCTCAAAGAGTTTGAGGATGTGTTTCAGTAGGTGCTTGGACTACCTCCAAAGAGGGACATCGATTTTTCTATAAATCTGATGCCTGGAGCAGCTCCAATTTTGAAAGCTCCTTATAGAATGAGCACACCAGAGCTGAAAGAGTTGCAACTGTAGCTCGAAGAGCTATTAAAGAAATGCTGCATTCGTCCCAGCGTGTCACCATGGGGAGCCCCAGTCCTATTTATGAAGAAAAAAGATGGGACGATGAGGCCGTGCATCGACTTTAGACAGTTGAATAAAGTCATTGTCAAGAACACATATCCTCTACCAAGGATTGATGATATTTTTTATCAGTTGAAGGATGAGAAAGTATTTTCGAAAATAGATCTTCGATCTGGATATCATCAAGTGAGGATAAAAGATGAAGACATCAGCAAGACTGCCTTCAGAACAAGGTACAATCATTATGAGTTCACTGTGGTGCTGTTTGGACTGTCCAACGCGCCTGCTGTCTTCATGTGCTTAATGAATGGAGTGTTCAGAAATTATCTGGACAAGTTTGTCATAGTATTCCTAGATGATATCTTTTTGTACTCCAAGACAGAGGAAGAACACGAACAACATCTTAGAATGGTGCTGCAGGTGTTGAGATAACACCAACTTTATGCAAAACTGAGCAAGTGCGCATTTTACCAAAAGCAGATCCATTATCTGGGACACATTATTTCTGAAGAGGGGATCTTTGTGGATCCTGAGAAGGTACAGGCCATTCAAGAGTGGCCAACGCCAAGAAATGTGATAGAAGTTAGATCCTTTATGGGTCTGGCAGGTTATTATAGGAGATTCATAGCCAGATTTTCAAGGATAGCTCATGCTATCACTTCCTTGCAAAGGAAGGAGAAGAAGTTACAGTGGACTGAACAATGTGAGAGTAGCTTCCAGCAATTGAAGCAACTACTCACTAGTGCTCCAATTCTAAAGATTGCAGATCCAGAAAAGGATTATGTAGTATGCGCAGATGCGTGTAAGGAGGGGCTGGGAGGAGTTCTCAGCCAAGAGGGATTTGTAGTTTGCTATGAATACCGAAAGATGAAAGCACATGAAAAGAGTTATGCCACTCATGATTTAGAGCTGGCAGGAGTTGTCTATGCATTGAGGAAATGGAGACATTACCTCATTGGTAAGAAATTCGAATTAAGAACAGACCACAATGGTCTGAAGTATGTATTTGATCAGCCAACCCTAAATGCCAAGCAAATTAGATGGCTGGAATTTCTGTGCGAATATGACTTTGATATCAAGCATATCAAAGGGAAAGACAATAAGGTGGCTGATGCACTCAGCAGAAAAGTGCATGAATTACATGCTACAGCCATTAGCATGTACATAACTGAGTTGAAAGACAGAATTGTGGAGACTGCAAGTCTTGATTTGTAGTACAAAAGACTTGTAGCAAAGATACAACAGCATGAGAGACCACAGACCGAGGAAGGTTATACCTTAGGAACTAATGGCTTACTTCTATATAAAAAGAGAGTGTATGTACCTAATGACCGATAATTGAAGCTGGCAATTCTAAAAGAAATGCATAATGTGACTTATGCTGGTCATCCTGGATATTAGAAGACTGTGGCAGCAGTCAAAAGCCATTATTTTTGGCTAGGTATGAAGAAGGAAATTGTTGAATACATCGCCAGATGTATGGAATGCCAGAAGGTCAAGGTTGAGCACAGACACCCAGCAGGGTTGTTGCAGCCTTACCTATTCCTAAGTGGAAATGGGATGTGGTAACAATGGATTTTATCACAGGATTGCCCAAAACAGGCAAGCAACATGATTCAATCATGGTGGTGGTGGACAAGCTTACTAAAGTTGCCCATTTTATTCCACTGAAAACCACCCACAGAACAACAGATGTTGTTGATATCTTTTTAAAAGAAGTTGCATGCTTGCACGGAATTCCTAAGACAATTGTGTTTGATAGGGACCCAAAATTCACTTCGAATTTCTGGAGAGGACTGTTCAAGGGATTCAGAACGAATCTGAATTTCAGTACAACATATCATCCTGAGTCTGATGGACAGATAGAGAGAGTAAACAGAGTAATAGAAGACATGCTAAGAATGTATGTGATGGATAAACCATCAAGGTGGGAAGGCTACCTGCATTTGGTAGAATTCGCTTACAATAATGGGTACCATGCATCATTGAAGATGAGCCCATTCGAAGCACTTTATGGAAGAAAGTGCAAC
>SNQJ01S0054290.1:151960-177038 GCA_010110895.2 Picea sitchensis | reverse complement strand
AAACCATGATCTGAAAAAGATTGTAAATATGTGTTATAGGCTGGTGAGTCAAGTTTTGTATAAGCCAGTAGGCTTATGTGTTTGATTAGGCCAGAGAGCCTAAGGATTGAAGGCCAAGGGCTTGGATTTTGTATCTGTATATATATGCAGCACATCAATAAAATATAAACACCGCCGGGTGTAGACCGACCACGATGAATGAGTGATGGGGGACTGAGCGTCCACAGAGTGGGAAAGGAACTAGGGGCTGGAAGGTGGGAAAGGGGCTGAGTGATGAGCCTAGGGGCTTAAGCCTCGGAAATAATATTTTAATATCATTTCCAAAAAAAAAAGAGCCATCTGCATATCATTTTATCCTAATTTCCTAGCAAGGGAGGGAACATGCAAGGGGATGCACGCTGTGGAACGCATGTAGTTCCCAGGGTGACAAGTGTCAACCCTAGTGCATGGAAATATAAGCACCGAGCTGAACCGTGGGAGGGGAAGGCCTCTCCATTCGGACCCGAACCTCTGAGCATGGAACCGGTACGACCTCTGTGAGATTACCCTGGTTCATTTCTGAAAGTCGTAAAGCCTGTGTTTGTCCTGAAGAATCCATGTACACCCCCGTCCAGTGAGTGTGGAGTCTTTGTCTGTCTCTGAGAAAACCCGTGTGCTCATTCCCTGAACGGGATTGTTGTGCTGAATTTGAGTGAAAGTATCTTTGGAGAAGCTGAGCTAGCCTGTGCGTGGAGTCCCCATTCCGAAATCATGACCATGAGATCATCCGGTGACTGCTGAACTGTTTTGGGAAGCCTTGGTCTGTGTTTTTCGTGGGTTGTTGTAACCACGCAGTATTGGACTGCGTGAGGCTTGTTGGCCTGTGAGCGAGTCCTCGAGGTGAGAGAGTGCGCAGAGGGAGAAGAGAACTCCTCGAAGGAACCCTGTAGCTTCCATAGAGCCCGGAGACTTCTGGTCTGGTCTGTTCTTGTAACCCAAGGTAAGGGAGACTGGTAGCTGAAGGACTGTCTAGGTGATAGAGAAGGTGCACTCCCCTGGGGTGGAACAGGCATGTGGGGAATGAGGGTCTGTGGGCAGTGAGCATGGGAGATTCCTGGGAGAGCTTTCTTCCTGGTGGTTGTGTATGACTGAATTCCCTGTAACCTCAGCCTGAGCCTAGGATTCCTTGCCTTGGGGTGGAGCTCAGTCCCATCTCGGGGGTGACCCACTTTTGAGCTGATGAACAGTGTGGTCTAAGGCTGGGAGGTTCGTGGGAGGCCTGCACTTGATTGGTGAATTCTATAGCTGTTAAAAGATAAGTATCTGAACTATGTTTTATCACATTTGGCATGCCTGTGCTATATATATTATCATGTTTTCCGCTGTGTAAATGAATTACAGTTGAATGCTATGGTTTGCTAATGGTAACAATAACTTATATATTTTACTCTGAGAATTAAGTGTGTTTAATTGTGTTAAATGCATGTGGTTATAACTCCTGTATGAATTATGTAAACATTCATGCATAGAATGGTAACTGAGAGGTTTGGAAACCTCGGTAGCGAAAAGGGTACGCTACACCCTCATTGATTACAAATTTGCATAAACACCTTCTAATTGAAGGTAATGATGGATAACAACCTATTAGATTTAGTACCACACCTTCAACAATTTACTTTACTATAGAGATAAATGAAAGATAGGAATCATTCCTAACACTCTTCACATAGATACCTAGAAGCTATTCACAATTTCTCGTTTAACAAAAATTATATAAAATGCATCCTTATGTAATGTCCCCTCTACCTCACTTCAATCCATACAATAGAAGCTTCCAAGATTCATCAACAAAAATAACTTCAATAAGAATATCAATCCACACTCATTCCCAACTTTTCATTTGAAAACAACATATGCATGCAACAATAACTAATCACAGAAGCATTCTCAATAAAAGCTTAGAAGTAATTAATCCATAGTCTCACATATGAATATATTATCTAAAACTATGGTTTCCATTCTTGATTTACACTTTTTTTTTCAAAAAATGAAATTAATTCATGTTGAAAATAAAAGCAAGAGCTGTACTTCAAGGTTTGACAAGGAATTTGATTTAGATAAATTTAGAATATGCTAGCTATGATATTTTTTTTCCTTTTCTACATAGGCTACAATTGCATATCTAAAGATTACTAAATCCCTTTAATGTATTTAATAGACTTTCGACAATTTGACTCAGCAAAATACCAAGAAATCTAAGGAGTTGTTTTGTAACACTCCATTCGTTACGGCAACACTAGTGATGTACAAAGCTAAATATTTTTTTTTCTTCACATTAGGAAAATTTAAAATCATTAGAACATAATTAATAACATCACAAGTGACACATCAGAATAATTTAATAATGACACAATAAACACATTAACATAAATAATAGCAACGCATAATCAACACATAAACATAAGGAGTGACACAATTCAACACATCACATTGAATTGAAGAAAAATACTAAGAAATGATCAACCATGTCAGTGAGTAATAAATAACTACCTTCCCAACCTATCCTGCATGGTTAGGACCTCCAAGACACATAAGCAATGCTCAAGCCTAGGATTCATCCGATTGATTTTGACAACTTAAGGTCTCAGAGCTGGTGACTATTCTAAGAAACAATGAGGTGTCTAAGTCCCGTAATCAATCACACCTCATAAATCCATACTAGAATATCATTCATATATCAACATTATTTCAATGGTGCAAGAGTAAGCTAGTTACTTAATAAAAAATACATCAACACTATTTTCATGGCACAAGAGTAATCTAGTTACTTAATCAATCATACATCAACATTATTTTCATGGCACAAGAGTAATCTAGTTACTTAATAAATCATACATCAACATTATTTTCATGGCACAACCAAGTATTCTATTATACTTATCATTTTAAAGAAACAATGAGCATAAATAAGAAAATAACATTTCCTAAGAATAATAATTCAAGAGCGTAAATACAATCTTGATTGCATGTAACTTAACCATACATCTTGTTTGGATAACTTCTAGGTGTATGTAAAGAAGGGATGTAATTTACAAATTCATTATGAGAACCTATAATAAAATTAATCTTTTTTAAACAATACATTAATCAACACGTTTAACATTAAGAATCCATTATGTAAAACTAATAAAACCATTCGTAATAAAAATAGACTAGGAAGTCAATTTCTTTACCTATCCCAAAGGGGAGGACTTATATGAAATAAAATCCTAATGTTATAATAAAGAGTCAACTACTTTATACACCCATTAATAAAGACTAATGGGAAATCAATCCTAAAAAGATAAAATAAGGAATCAATTACTTAGCATCCCTTTATGGACTATAAAATTTATGAATAAACATATCAACAACCATTGTTTGACATCCATGTCGAGGGTCTTGAGAAGGGCCTAACTTATCCATCAATAAAAGGAATTATATACTATAATGTAACTCCATATAATTCTAAAGGAAAACCCATTATATGCTAATACATACAAGAACAAGACTAGCCTCAATAAGATTTAGCTGGGGTTTTATTTCCATTCCTGAGTCATGAGAAGATCGAATCTTATTGGCACCATGCATACCAATGCAAGATTATATGTAATTCATAATAATTAAAATTTATAAGAGGGGGTAGCATCACATTACACCCAAAGATACTTACTCCCATACATTAATCCATAAGGGAAGCTAAATGGTTGCATCAACATGTAGTATCAATATTCAACCCTTCTATTTTAAAATCCAAGCGACAAAACCCAAGAGATCAAATTCAAAATCAAAAGGTTCACATGCTATATATGCGTTGTATAAAAGAGAGTAAGGAATGAGAGGGCATGCTAGCAACCCGAATTTTGTCAAGGTTAGAGCGATGAGAGGGAATGCTAGCAACCTAAATTTTTATCAAGATTTGAGCGATGAGAGGGTGCATCAGGAAATCCCAAATACTTTCAATATTGAGAAAGGAGAGGGTGCACTAGGAAACCCGAGTTTCTTTCAAGAAGTGAGCACAGAGAGGGTGCACCAGGAAAGCCTAAATTTCTTGTCAAGAAGTGAGCAAGAGAGGGTGCACCAGGAAATCCTAAATTTCTTGTCAAGAAGTGAGCAAGAGAGGGTGCACTAGGAAACTTGACTTTCTTTCAAAGAAGTGAGAATAGAGAGAGCACACCAGGCAGCCCAAATTTATTTCAAAGAAGTGAGCAAAGAGAGGGCACACTAGCAAGCTCATTTCTATCAAGGATTGAGCAATGGTAAGGGTGCACTAGAAAGCTTGAATTCATTCTTGATTTGAGCAATGGGAAGGGTGCACTTGCAAGACCAAATGATGCCAAAGAATTGAGGAATGGGAGGGCATAATTCAAAGGAAAAATTCACTTCCATACTTCCACTAGATTGCAGAGATCTAAGTTCCTACATTAATTACATTGACGCTCTATTCAATTTAAAAGGCAATGATGATTACTTATAACTACACAGACTATGCGCAACGTGAGCCTACATAAATCGATTTGAATTTGGGGGAAGAGAAAAAATTGGCACAAATTTTCTATTTATTTCGTTGAAAAGACAATGACAGTGCAATCATTAGGAATCCACTTCTAGATTTTATAAAAGCATCAAGAGTTGCTCTATTCAATCATAAACTTTTCAACATGTTAGGCAATGGAAAAACCTTGACTATACAATCTCTCTTTCATATATGATAATCCCTCAAGGAGCTTGTCTATACAATCTCAATATTCTACACATTATACAACAAATTATAACAACTAGATTAAACAATAAAAATCAATGCAACTACAATTCCATAAAATATTGTAACCGATGACGAAGATTGTCTCGAGATGATCTTCAGAAACTGGCGTTCCTTTTGACCTTCCACTTGTTAATCGTTGAGACTTCACCGGTACCTCTCAGCCAACGTTAGGGGTACTCTTCTTCCCCCTTAGCCCCCCAGGCAGCAAAGGGACCACACACACAAAACCATAATCCTCTAGCTCACAAATTCCCTCGCAAGGTAGAGCCACCACTCTCTCCCAAGATGGGTATCCCAATTCTCACAAGTAAAACCAGTCAAAAATAATTCAACAACATAACTTTACCAATAACCCAATGTGATCATTTTCCTCTCTAGACCATTTTCTTTATAGGAGTTTCCTTAATGACACATCCCCACTTGCACATTTAATTCGCTTTTAATTAAATAAATTAGAATTATTTCTCCCTTACACTTGTCACCCTCTCCATAAGTTGCACAAGAAAATTCCATATTTTATTTTAATTAAAATTCAATTTACGTCACCTTTCCTAAATGCGTTCCTTAAATCACTCATACTTGTCTCTTTATTCCCTATCTTCCCATTTATTGACTAGCGCCTTACTAAATCTGAGTTGAGTTAAAATAGGATTCCTCTCCTAGTTAAACTAGTGTTAACTAGAGTCTAGATACCTTTCTATGCATACAAATTCTTTCATGTTTATTTCTTTCTTATTTTAAAAATCCCCTTTCTATATTTCTTGGACACATGTGTATTATATTAATTCTTTAGACTTGTTTCCTTTTTCTCAATTTCTTAAATTGATTTACCTCATTCCTATTCTGATTTAGTTGATCATTTTAGTTTAGGCTCCTTACAAAAACTTAGGCTTAGGATTAAAATATAGAATAGGCTTAGACTTTTATATGGATTTATAATTAATAATTTACTCATTAATTAATTACTTTAAATCCAACAATAACAATTTAATTTATTGTTTTCTAGGTCACCTAGATTCGTCGACTCAATTTTTTTTTTTAAATTACCCGACGTGCCATTCAAGATGCACTCCCATGCTCCAAGGCTGCCACTCATCTTTTTACTGGTTTTGGTAGTTAACCAACCCTTGGAGTCAACACTCCATTCATGCAACCTTGTGAGAGACTAAGGGCTTCTAAGGAATAATGCCACTGCCTTATTGCATGCCCCTTAGAACTTTGTGAATGACTATCTCAGTCTAACGTCATGACATTGTTGACCTCTCGAACTACGTAATCATTAACCTACAATTTGAGCCACATCAAGACTACTAGTAGGTTGTGACAGGGTCACTGCTAAACTTCTCCCCTAATATCTGGCTTCTGTGCATGGCCCATTTACTCCTTATGTGAGTCATATTAATAGAAAATTGTTAACCTTCATCCATCAATGAAACATTGTTAATGATCGGTATACAAAACCATACTATAATCGATCATATGTCACATATGCGTAAATGAAATACTCAAACCAATACTATCCACTCCCTGACTCAATCTAGAGTCCAAGGAGGTCTAGTGATTCCATCAACATCCACAATCTATCAAGTGTCCTACACACTCAAGTAAAATCGTCAATAACATCTGTCAATACATATATATCAAATAAAATTAAATCACAACATCAACACCATCATAAAAATCCATAAGAGAAATATATAACCATGTACTATAATCATATCACTTGCACACAAGTGTACTCAAAGAATAAGTCGATAACATGTTCTTGTAAGAGGGGGATGTTACATGTTCCTTATTTCTACTATTTCCTTAATGACTTCAATACAGTAGTCACAAAAAGCAAAATACATGTAACGCTTTTCCATATCGGCGTGGCATCAAATTCCCCACACACATCCAACTCAGCACACATAACAATTAACCATGCATACAAAACCATCCTACATAAATTAATCTACCAATAAGCACGCAGAACAAATAGGCCCTAGTGTTTTAATTTTATCCGATACCAAATGTAATGCCCATAGTCACTAAGTCAAATACCAACCATCAACTCCCATATAAGTGCCATTTTTTTTTAAATAAGCAAAACAAGACAAGAAGTAAATCAATCGTTACACACCTACTTCTTTGATTACAACTTGATAAAATTATATCAAGGTTAAAGACATTCTTTTTCTTCAATTCACTCTTCCTATTCCATTCACATCATCAAGAAAGGTTCAATATAGAGTTCAACTATTAATAATATACCACACATGTATTCCCAATTTGGGTGATCCATAATCCAATACAATCCTTTGTAGTCACCTCATTTCCTATGAGATGGTAATCATACAAATTATGGGCACCATTGATGCTAACCAAATCATTCAAAAATAAGATGAGATATGCAACCCATGACGTTATTTAGCTATGTAGTGCTCCCTATAAATGATGTCATGGAAACCAAAACATACAGGAAAGAAAAACTCCAAAATAAAATATTTTTTTATATAATCTCATAAATTCAACTTGAACCGAAGTCCTTAACCATGTAAATATCAATCTTATGGAATCTATTCATTAATTGACATCTTGCATACATCACTATTCAAAACATTTAATTAATTATGAAAATAAGTTGTAATATGTGAACAACTGAGAACAAAAATCAAGCCTAAATTCCTTCAAGAGATTCGTACTCATACTCAGGATATAAGACAAGATTTCCTTGAGTTAACCCGATATTCATACCCACTTACTAAGGATAATGAGCATTTAATTATCTCATTAGTCATTAAAATTGATCAAAATAACCTATAGCAAAAATAACATAACCATGTTGATAAATAAATAAAAAGACAATATATAACTATAAGAGACTCTAATTTGATAATCTAAGGTTGAATTAAAAGCAAATCCTATAGAAGCATATAAAGAAAATCCCCAAGAAGGGCCAATAAATCAAAAAAAAGTTAAGGAGATAAATGAATCAAAGGAACATCGTGTTAAAGAGTCCAAACAAGAATAATAGAGAGTTAATATTGATGTATATCATGATCCACACCACTTGGAGAAACAACAGTCATCAAGCCAGGGGCATGAGCATCAACAAAAGTTTTATGTACCAACATGGCACCATAGTAGAAAGAAATCAAGAGAGACATGGAGGAACAAACATGATGCATGGGGATATCAAAGTACCATAGAATGGAGAAATTGCAAGGAGGAAATTAGATCACATGTTCACATTTCACTATGATGGATGGATGCTCGTGCTTGCTACTAGATGAATACATTGCTTAGATGATCATATTTATCTTTTTTCCCCATATTTTGAGGATGAAACATGAAAAGGGGGATCGAAGGTAGTATAAATAAGTAGAATAAATGTAATGGATGTATGGTGAAGTATATTGTAATTGATAATAAAGTATTACATGTGGAGTGGGTTCCTTCATTAAGGACTAATATATGGTGTTACCCTACCTCAAATATTTTATCTTATTATTGTTCTCATTCTTTTTTGTGTATGATTTGGTTTATTGTTGAAGATAAGTGCTTGTATTCTAGATTATATCTTCATATGTGAGGTATGCAACATGATCCTTGTTATATGCAATTCATAAAAGATCATTGCAAAACAATTCATTGTCAAGAAATACAGGAATTCATACATATAAAATGATATATTCTATATACTCATGATTTAGAGAATGTATTTAACATTTCTTTAGTATTTTATAGGTTGGTCTATGGAAATTTGGGCAACACAAAAATTAGAATTAATTTTTGCCAGCTTTATTTGAGAAAAGAGAATTGGAAAGGGAAAAATTGAAAGTCATTCTAACATAGTATGGTTGTGAAATGATACCTATAAAGAGTCATGGTAGTGATGAAGTCCACATGTGCACCTCAAACCTTTAAAGTTAAGTTTTGGAGATCCTTAAAGGTTCTAATGAGGCTAAAAACACAATAATTGTAGAAAATTCAAAGTAAAAACATATTTGTAATGATGAAGGAAACTATGTAATTAAAAAAGGTTATAATTGTGACAATGTGAATGACACATATTTGTTAGATCATATCAAGAGGAGACAACATATGAAGAAGAAATATTTTAAACAAAAGAATTACCTTCAATTTTGTCTAGAAGGAGCATATAGTCTGATAATGGATTATAATATATAAATAAAGTTCGCCATTGAATAGTAATTTTGATGCTCTTTAGGCCATATCATATAAAGAAAAAATGATTTGAATATTACCTTCTCAAAAGTATGGATATAACCCCTATGAAGGTTTGCATTAATGAGAAATATCTAGTCTCAAGGACCTCTTTTATGAGAAACATTTTTGAATGAACTTTGCACATAAACCAAATCCCTTGTAAATAATTTTCCATTTTCCGAATATATGTTTTCTCTATTTCCTTATTGGGTTATGATTTGTTATTTTTTTTCTATAATATAGAGTTTTTTTCTTTTTATTTGACAAGAATTTTATTGAGATAGACATATCTAGATCATAAATAACCCATTCCTTATTGGGTTATAATTTCTTATTTTTTTTTCTAGAATATAATTTTTTTTTCTTTTTATTTTCACAAGAATTTAATTGGGATAGACATATCTAGATCATAAATAACCCACATGGGGTCATTGCCATGCAATTGGATCCAAACATTGATGTGTTTTACTTTCTTTCTACCAAGAGATATTTATTCTTTAAATCATTTAGTTTTGCTCGACATGCCTCAACAAATACTTCCACAAATATTTCCACTTTCAAAATTATAAGAACTAAATCCTTAGTCTTCAAAATATTTTGTTATAGGGAAAGATTAATATGATTTTATTAAGTATTGAGAAAAGTGGAGAAATGTTATGATTGGGTTTTTTCATTCTATTTATTCTTCCACCCCTTCTCATTTTTCATTACAAGTAATATGCGTGTGGAGTAACTTACCACTTATCTTCCCCACCTCTACATTTGAATTGTTTGAAATAAAAAGGCAAAGAACCATGCTTTTTCTTTCATTCCTCCATTTCCCCTCTTCCACACTCTACATTTCCTTCAAAACAAAATCGGAAGGTGGGGAAATGTCTTTCCATTCCCCTCCTTAAGGGGATGAAGAAGGCAAAGGCCCCGTTACTCCGACATTTTCATCATATTTTCCTTCTATCCACCACCACCATCCTATGTTAAAAATGAATGAAACCAAATGAATATATGTGAAATCCAAATGCTAACAACAAACATGGTTGGTAAAATAGTACAATTAAAGTGAAGTGACAATGAATGACATTAGTGAATCCCTATATGTGCCCAAAGATAACTAGATGTACTCAAATATTTTTTTAAGTATTTTGATTTAGGGATAATATATGAATTCATAAAGAGGAAATGTGTCACTTAAGAAGCAGAGGCAGCTCTTCATCAAAGACATTGTCAACTCTTTCTCTCAACTAGACAACTCTTTTCCTTATTTCACTACAAATATATGGTTAGAGTTGTAATAGGAGCACTGGAAGGAAAATAAAAGAAGTCGTAGGTTTAGATTTTAATGGATTCCCATTATACAATAGAGGTTTAATGGATTCCCACTATACAATAAAGGTTTGAAACTTCAAAGTGGTGGTATGTTGGTATTGTAACTTCAAAGTGGTGGTATGTTGGTGTGCCTAGAGATTTATTTTCACTTATTACCTAGAAAACATAGTAGATGGGGAAGGTGAGGTGCATGTTCCAGTAACACCATCGGAAAATGTTTAGGTTACCGAAGTTGATAAGGGTCTCTAGGATGTTTGAGGACAATGCTTTACTACATCTGAATTACGGTGGACGTGGTGTTTTTAATAAATGTCAAAAAAATCCCAACGCAAAGGTCTTCAACATGTGCTATATTAACGTTAACAAGAAATATAATCTTTTAAATAAAATGTCGTGGCTCTTTGCTTGATTGGTTAGAAAAAAAATGACAATGCATATGAAGAAGTATGTTTTGTAGGCAATTTACTATTTTGAATAGGGGGATCATCTCAAATGAGGTTTCACATTAGTTATCTTATTTTAGAACAACGAAGAGATTATATGTAAGGTAGCTAGAGAGGTAGTGGGGGGGCCCAGAGGGCCCATAGTGATAATAGTGGAGGTCATTCAATGTAAGGTGGACTAGGTCCACTATATTATTAAATAAGGTCCACTGGTCCACTATATTATTAAATAAGGTCCACTATGTTAGTTAGATATAATATATGTAAGGGGACTTCTTAGAAGCTTGTACTTCTAGAAGATTCTCCTCTAGAATGTTCTTAGGTGATGGTAGCACTATAAAGTGGTTCAAGCAATGCAATGAGACATGAAGAGAAATATTGTATTTGGAGCGTAGTTCAATAGGATGATTCCCCCTCGAAGATGAAAGTGAATGGTGAGAGGATCCTCCCATAATAGGATCCACAAAGGAGAGCAACCGCCACTTCAAGGGTTTGGTAATAATATTGTGTGGTTTCCTTCTGAAATATTCTTTGATATATTGTGCATTCAAAAGATTGTGGTGATTATACTGTATATCTATTTAGGTACTAACAAGTGGTACTCACACTTCTCCTGTATCGAGTTGTGGCAACTGCTTTTTTTTTTTTTTTTTGGAGAAGAAAAAAAGGGTCGCGACATTCCGCATAAAGCCAGTATACTGCAAAATTGCTGAAAAGGGTTGTATATCTGAGTTCCTCAAAAACACCCAAGTTAAAAAAAAAAAAAAATCGTCCAAACGGAGTCCGTAAGGTCAAGATATTGAGGTTTTTTTTTTTTTTTTTTTTTTTTTTTTTTTTTTTTTTTTTTTTTTGTTATTTGTTTTTATTTATGTAGCATTTGGAGGCCAAATTTTCCCAAATAAATTACAGATCTGCTCTTTCTCACAATTTTACCCAATTTCAAAAGAAAATCAAATAAAATGGAGTCCTGGGAAGTGAAGTTATGAGCATCAAGTTCAACATTTTTAGGGTTTTTCCAAAACCACACATTTTCAAATAAAACTTATTGGGTCTATTTTTTGAGTTTTTCATGAAGGCTTCAGGACCTAAGATTTCATAGGGTGCTCATATGGCTATTTCTGGGCTCCAAAACTTGAAAGAAATTCTGAATCATTCAAATCTCAATTGCATTTGCACATGGCCTCACAAAATTTCACTGCATACCTCACATATGGCTCCTAATGATAGTTTTCTTAGTATTCAAGATTCATTGAACAACATGCAGGAGAGATTTCTGTAATTCATGCATGAATATAATCAAGAAATATATGTTTGGTGTTATTTTGAGGACGCCAGGATGATTTCAGGAGCATGGATAGTTGTCATTTCGGGATGACAACCACTTTCATATTTTATTTGGATGACTCTACTCCACCTTCTCAGAGAACATCAATGTCCCATCAAGAGCTAGTTACTGTTCACCAAGATATTCTACGCTGGTATTATTCCTTCCAGACTGCCACGGTCTCTTTCACTATGTGGATGGATCTTCTATTTGGATCCACATGATAGGTGTCAGCTTTGGAGCATCATTTGAGTTGGTTATTGGGTTCCAAAATATTCCACCTAGAGTTCACATGAGCACTTGGACATGGGGACCCTGCTTACAATGGTGGTTGGACTACTTTATGGTGATTTTTCTTTCTACATGGGACTTTGTTCTTCAAATTTTCAAAGATTACTTCATTTACACTATCCATGGGACCTGGCATAGGTTGTATTAATTGCTGCTGAGGACAACGCCATAAGGGGATGGAATGTAAGAAATAGAGATAGTGAGGGGGGCCCAGAGGGCTCCATAGTGATAATAGTGAGGTCATTCAATGTAAGGTGGACTAGGTCCACTATACATATTAAATAAGGTCCACCATGGTAGTTAGATATATTAAATGTAAGAGAACTTCTTTAGAAGGTTCTACTTCTAGAAGATTCCTCCTCTAGAATGTTCTTAGGTGATGGTAGCACTATATAAAGGGGTTCAAGCAAATGTAACAGACATGAAGAGAAATATTGTATTTGGAGCGTAGTTCAATAGGATTCCCCTAAGAGGCAAGGGAACAGGAGAAGATCCCTTCCATAATATGATTCATTGTGTGGTGTTGCACTACCTCAAGGGGTTTGGTAATAATATTGTGTGGTTTCTTCTATATTGCTCTTTGAATATATTGTGTATTCAGTATTTGTGGTGATTATATTTGTAGATCTATTTAGGTACTTAACATTATATATATGCCTTCATATCTGGTTTTTACCCTAGTCTTATGCAATGCATTTAACAAATTGGTACCGTGAAGTGACATTAATACTAAGATAGATTTAGTGCAATTATTGAACCCAATGCTTCCATAATTATTTAGAGACTCAAGTCTCATTTTATTGAGTTTAACTATTATTGAACGAAAAATGCAAAAGTTAAATGAAGAACGTTACTTTACTAGGGACAAATTGGAGTTTCTACTGGATGTAATGGCTAACTAACTGGACTAATTCTTTCCAGATAGCTAACGAACCTGATTTTCTGGCTACCGTTGGACTAATTATTTATGGATAGCTAAAGAACCTGATTTTTTGGCTACGGCTAACAAACTGGTTGGCCTTCCTTCGATATGGCTAGAAGCACTCCTAGCATGGTGAAAAAAATGCATGTCTTTCAGTGTAGGGAGAAGCACTCCTAGTATGCATTCCTCGTGCATTAATGGTAGGAATTAAAATATACTCTTGTTAGTATGTATTAATATTGTTTTATTTTTTTGGTTAATTGCAGCCTTTAGGTGGATATCCATGACATAAATTGGTGCAACTAGCTAGCAAAGCAGGAGAAAAACAGAGTTACCTTGAAGGTGATGTTATCACTTATTAACTTGGTTTTTTCCGATGGTGAGAGAAAGCTCGTTTGGTCCCTATATTCCTTGGACTTGGAGTTTCCCCTATCGTTTGGTTTGAGAAAAAGCCGAGACGCTCTGCTATCTTGGCATGTCTTTCTTTACCTAGCTTCATTAGGTCGGGGTCCTCTCCCATTCTCTCCAACACTAAAGTAGATCCATTAGGTCAAGGTTCTCTCCCATTCATTCTAGTACTAAAGTCCTGGATGCAGCCCTCTCAAATGATATAGGACTCTTCCCTTCAAAAGCAACCTCCCCTTCCCACACGTTGAATTCCATCCTATATTTTTCTCAGATAATCTATATTCCTAAAGATAGGGATTTCTATCTCTATTGTTGTTGTCCATCTAATTGAAGCCTAATCTTGTTGTTGTTGTCTCCGAACAACTCACATCATCGTCATTGCATATCTCTAGTTCATTAATGACTCTTCCTTGTCTAGTGAAAGTTGAGATAGTGCTAATGGCTCCTCCCCCTTTATTTTTTTTTTCAAAGGACATTTTTTAAGAGGACAGTCTAGAAAAAGGAGAAATTATCATCTTGAAATTTCACGGGAATACACATTTCTAGTTCAAAATCTATTCGAAAATTTGGTTTCTAAGGAAGAAGATAAACATCTAGCCAAAAAATCGTTCACCCTAAAATAGGTTATCCCTTGCACGAAACAGGGAAATGTTTTTGAGTTTCCGAAATAGGTTATCCCTAAGTTGCACGAAACAGGGAAATGTTTTTGAGTTTTTGAAACTGGTATGATACAAAATAAGCCCTCAAAAAATGGAAACATCGTATATAAAAAAATAAAATAATAGTAATAATTATATATATATATATATATATATATATATAATGTTTTTTAAAAATAAAGCATTATATTGCAAAAAAAACATAATGATACACATAAATGACATTTTAGAAGGAAAACCATGTCCATATTAACTCTCATAGATGATGAATATCATTCATTACCTGATGCAAGTAGCAAAATACAAAATTATCCTTTATAGATGAGGCTTTACATCAAAAATCAGCCTTTATAAATGAGGTTGTGTGTGCTGAAAATGAAAAAAAAAATGAGCTAAAGGAAACTACAATTACATATCAATAATCATACTGATCCTCATCCTCATCATAAAAAATATAACAAGATGCATGTTCAACAGAACTAGAGCCTAGATGGGAAGAAGAGGTAACTTGAATTCCACTTCCACTTGCATCATCATCAATATCAAGAGAAGAAAGAGAGAGCTCTAAGTTAGGGTTTTCTACATCCACATCCCACTCTTTATGAGGTCCACCTGTATATTTTTCACCCTTGTGAAACACAAAGAGAAGGTTTGAATGCACATATACAAGATCCTCGACCTTCTGTGATCCCAACCTGTTACGCTTCACTTAATGAATGAAACCATAGGTACTCCAATTCCTTTCTGATAATGAAGAGCTCGCCACTTGTGATAGAATACGAGTGGAAAAGCTTTGCAAATATACACCATTTACCCTATGACAAGTCCACCATTTAATTGGGTCCATGGTGCTTCTCTCCTCCAAAGATGAAATGTCTGCAAAATCCTCTAATCCAATAGCAAAACAAGCAAATTCCTCCCTCACATTTGTTTGTTGACAAAGATGGAAACAACATATGGAAGGATTTTTTCACTCATGTGGCCACCTCTTTGTCCCTATGTGGGGCCTTCCTCTTCCCATTGCTTAGAGCAATGAAATCCTCATCATAAAATTTGAGATTTAGAGCATGTGCCAAAGTGTGGAATGAAGTGTTAAATCCATTCCACCTAGTAACAATGATGGACCTCGCATGCTAAAAAAAGTCAACCTCGACAAAAAACAGAGTGGGAGTCTTTTGTGTAATAATTTTCACTATTTTCTCAACCATGGTATCCATGTCATCATAAATCTCTCCCAGCAATGGTCTGTCTATGTCTACATCTTGAAGAAGCTCAAATCTCAACGAAGTAAAATTGAGGAAGAATTCTACCTTGCTCCACTAATCCTCATCAATAAATACCCTCCACACCATACTTCCTCTCTCTGAATTTGACTATCTCCACTCAACCCAAGTCACACCCACCACCATACTCATGAATGCACTTTTGACCTCAACAAGGTGGCACAACATGATGAAGTTTGAGGCATATATTGTCTCAACAAATTTGAGCAACTCCAATTTGGAGTATTATCGATACATTGCTTGAGACTAGTGGTGGTTGGTGATGAATTTAATGATCTCCCTAGCTTGCCCTATGAGCTCCTTAATCCATTCAGTTTTTGCCTCAATCTATTCTAAAATGAGATTTAAATTATGGACAATGCAAGGAGTCCAAAAAATATGATTATATCTACTCTCAACAATCAACCCTGCAATGTTGCAAACGGGTGCATTATCTTTGATAACTTGCACCACATTTGGTGGCCCTACTTGTTCAATAACATAAATTAAAATATCAACAATGAATTTGTTGTCTTTTACCTCGCTAGAACAATCTTATTCTCTCAAGAACATCGCTAATTTTGGTGATTATGCAATAACATTGATCAAGGGCCTCCACTTTGTATCATTCCATCCATCGGAGATAATGGAAACCCCTGAGATGGTCCATGAGTTGCGAACTAGTTTGAGAATATCATGAATCAATGACCTCTCTTTCTACAACAAAAATGTTCTGAGTTTTTCATAGTTTGGCCCCTTGAAAACTTGAGGAGTCTCGTTAATTTCCTTCACCATATCCTTCCAATAGGGGGACTGAACCACATTAAATGGGATGCCACATGAAAATATGGCCCTTGCCACTCTTGACTATGTTTCTTCTCTCTTTTGGTTTTTGAACATCTTCATCAATCTGTTATCTGAAGCCGCACGTCGTCCTCCACAGCCTTTGGATATAGTTTTTTCTACCTCTAGCACCCTCCTCTTCCTTGCTTCATGAACAATTCTTGTCTCATTTCTAACACCCAAAGAAAGAGGATGTTTTTTACTTCCATGCATACCAATCTTTGCTCTATTATCCTTCACTTTTTTAGCATCATCATGCTCTTTTTGGAATCTATCCCTCACCTGTAGATCAAGGGTATGTGAACAACCTCTAATACCCTTCCCTTCATGCAAAATGTGAGTTTTGACTCTTGTGTAAGAGCCCTTGAAGGTCCTATCCTTCTTGCAAAAATTGCACTTCCATTCCCATGAACCTCCACCGACACCCATAGCCTTGACCTTGGTAACATGCCTCCAAAGATGATAGTATTCTTGTTGCATGCTTACTTCGGCATCTCTAGGATTAGATGAAATAACACTTTGAGAAGCTATAAATATTGCAAGAAAAGAAGAAAATGAAAACTTTTTTCACCAAACAAAACATAAAATTGTATATTGCAAACCAAGACAAATAAAAAACTGCTAACTTGCTAAGCAAATATAAAATAAATCTACTCACAAAATAGAGAAGAAATCTGCTCACTAAAACCACACACAATCTCTTTCTTGTTGTTGTAGGAAGCTTCTCTTGCTAAATAAAGTGTGAGGAATGAGTAAAGCAAGTGGTTTCTTATAGCAAATGAAGGAGATTTATGGTTTTGGTTTGCATCTAGAAGGCTTTTTTTTTAATTAAAACAAAAACATAGAAAATCATCTTAATTCTATTTGGAGAAGGCAAAAAAGGCCTTAACTAAAGCTAATTGGAAGTTTGGGGGCCCCACGGCCCCCTTCATTTGCCTAATTTTCCTTTAAAAGCCGCGAAAACCCAGTCGTAAGGGCACGGTATGGCCCCGAAACATCGTTGACCGTATTGTACAACATTTCCCTTTCGAGAAACGTTGTAAGGTACAACCGACGACGTTTCGAGGCCATAACATACCCATTTTGCTGTACCATACCATACCGGCCTCGGAAATAGAAAGGGGGGGAGGGGGGGGGCGTTTCCTGTAACATAGGGTTATCCTTATCATTAAAGTGTTTAGACTCTATCCTATGTTATTTCAACCCTTGTTCCAAATTTATCTCTGTAAGGAACCCAATACGGAACCCAACTACAAATGGGCATTACATATGTCTAGTTCATTAATGGCTTCTCCCCCATTATTTTTTTAAGAGGACACTAGAGAAAAGAGAAATTATGAACCTAAAATTTCACAAGAATACTTCAACTTCATTGTTTTGCATATGCCTTTTTTCAAAGTAATGCTAGCTCCTCACACGAAACTCTTGTTTTCTTCCTGATGTGCGTTGCACTAGAGGGGCATGGCTTAATCCTTTTATATATTAATATCACCTTAACCCTCCTTAGACATTGTTGCACTATAAATTGCTTTCTCTTTCCCATGTATATCCAGAAATATAGTCAAGGGTATGTCAACCTGTTGTGAAGCTGATCGTTATAGTCTTCTTGGATTTCTACTTTGCTGAATACCTTAAGGTATTCCCAATAGACTTGGATCTTTTAATGTCTCCAAATACCACTTTTGTATTTTCTTGGTAATTGAAGGTCCTTCACCGCTACCTTTGTTATCACTGCCATCTTCAATTTTTGCAGAAGATCTTTCATTGGTAGATTTGTGGTCACTACCTTCTTCATCAATGCTTGCAACCAAACTTATTTTTACTTGGCTGCTCTTTTTCTCATCCTTCTTCAAATCATCTCTGGTTTCTTTAGACCATCATAAGACATCCTCACGGACACTCTCTGAAATGGAGGGAGAGCAGCTTCTACTTGGAAAGAGGCTTCTCCTCAGTCAACCTCGTTGCCAAACCAAACTCTGAGGGAATAAATATCTCCTTAAATAAATGAAAGGATGACCCAAAACACACAAATTCTGTTACCAGAATTCCAATCAAAATTAACAATGATTATTGGTTATTGAAGATTTACAATCGTTCCCACTGTAACTTATACCGAATAAAACACGAATAAAGATTCGGACTGATAGTCTGTTGAACGATACGTTGGTTCATGCAATTAATAACGTGTCAAAGTGTAGAGACACGCATCAATCCATTACACTCCCAAGAGAGTTTTAACCTGGCCATAGTTACCCACGCACCATACCAGCAGAATCCTCTGGATCTACTTAATATATCCACCCAAATAATAAAGATTTTCAATATGGGGCAAGGGAGGGCTATACTTTTTCTTCTTAGTATGAAATGTAGACAGAGTATGACACCACACACAGAGTATGACGAAAAGTGGGCTGCTTGCTCTCCTGTCGGTTCTCTGGTCGAGGGAATTGCTTTAAAGAGTGCTCTCCATATGCACACGAAGGAATTGAGGTACATAATGCATTTAATTTAGGTTTTAGTAAGTGAACAGTTTGTTCTGATATCTATATGAATTAGCATAATTATATTATAAAAGTGAAAGTGGTTGATATACTAGGATATATCTTATTTTCTATTTTATAATTTATAATGTGGAAAATGAGATCTATCCATCTATATTTTATAATATGGTTAAGTTAGTGTATTTATAATATATTATATAAGGATAATTCCATTTATTATAATATACAATAATTTTAGTAATCTTTGGCACAGTAAAAATATTCCCTCATAAATGAATAAAAATATTAGGTCAATAAAAGTATTATGTTTTTAATTAATAAAACTATCAAGTTTTTAGTAAAAATACAAAAAATGTAAATTTTTGATATGAAAAATTTACAATGAAGGTTGAGCTTATTTTAAAAAAATTTACATGTACACCAACTTTAAATCAAAATGGTTTATTCAACCATTAAGGGTGGAAAGAATTGAATACTATTTTCATAGTATTTAATTTACATCTACATATTGAAATTAAAATTACCTGTTTCTAAATTAAGAATGGGATAGAAAAAATTAAACAAATTGCATTTTTTAATTAACAATGGGTGGTAAAATTTAATATATTCACTTTGATTAACTTGTATTTAGTGATTTCTATTTAATGGCATGCATTGTAGGTCATTAAGTTTCAGTTTTTGTTTAATATAATATTTATAAAGTGTTGAATTATACAGTACTGAAGGAGTAGATCTAATGGATCAACACTACATGCAGTCTACTCTGTGCAACATAGTTTCAAATATTTCACACCAAAAGACTACGCCACAAAAACATAGTTTCAAATACTGCGCACCAAAAGGCTACGCCACAAATTTTTCAAGACCATTGTGCAATACAAAAACTGCTTAGTTTGCTACGCATTGTAAATACACACACTTAATGAAATGATTTATGAATGTGGAATAACAGAGTGTTATGCTTAGCACATAAACTTAGAAATAAGACATAAACTTGTCAATACACACAAATATTGATATTAATAAACTTCAACGTTTTGCGTGAATACAAAATACAATGACAAAGATGAGCTTCGGCTACAATGAATTCTTCTGTCAGCTCTTCAACTGTTGCCGGTTCTCTATACCTCTCTACTTCTTTTCTACACATCAACTACTTCTCTTCAACATCATAGACTAACTAAGAGACTCAGACTTATATGGACTCTGACTAAGACATCATACAGAAACTAAGACCGACTTAAGATTAAAGATTTTCATTGATTCAAATGACTCTTCAACCACATACCAGAGCTCCAGAAGATTAAAATTGGTTCCATTTATACCTTCCTTCTTGTCAACTGACTTATGTGTAAATGTGTGACTTTGAACTTACAGATTGTCAAAATGTCTAAATGACATTTTGGCTGACTAATAAACTACTGAAAAAATGACTGACAGACAAATTGACAGAGATGTGAAGATCTCACAGGCTTGTAATTACTATTTCCAACATTGCCCTTAATTATAAGTTGGTGGTATTACAAAAGAAAATTACATAAAAAAATGAATTTTCATTTTACTGTCACTCATCTGTTACTGTGTGGACTCCCAGATTACTACACAAATGTTGAAATGCATCTATTGCTAAAGTCTTTGTGATTTTTTTTGTAATTTGTTCTTTTGACATGCAAAACTGTAAACACATCTCTTTGTTATTCACCAATTCTATGATGAAATGATACCTTGTATGAATGTGCTTGGTTTTCTTGTGAAAAACATGATTATTTGATAACATGGTGGTTGAATTGTTGTCATAGAAAATTATTGTTGGTTCCTGTTGTTCCTGCAACAAATATTTTAACATCATTCTAATCCATATTGCTTGACAAGCTGCACTTGTAGCTGCGACGTACTATGCTTCTATAGAAGAAAGTGTCACTATAGGTTGCTTTCTTTATTCCCATGATACCATACGTGTTCTAAAATGAAATGTGTACCGAGAGGTACTTTTCCTATCATCAATGTTGCCTCCACAATCATTGTCAGTGTATCGAGTGAGTTTGAAATATTTTGAAGTGGAGTACTTAATGCCAAATATTTTGTTCCATTCACATATCCTAGGATTCTTTTTCCTACCTTCCAATGTGATTCTTTTGGAGTTTCCATGAACCTCGAAATTAGGCTCACTCCATACATAATTTTAGGTCTTGTCGTTGTTAGATACATAAGACTGCCTACTAGTATTTTAAACAGTGTGGGATCCACTTTAGATCCTTTATCTTCCTTTCTTAACTTCAATCCTGTTATGAAAGGTGTTGGTTCTTATTTTGAATTCACCATATTGAACCTTTTCTGAATTCTATGCGCATACTTGGACTATGAGATAAATATTTCAGTTTTGGACTGATGCACTTCTATTCCCAGAAAATATCTCATAAGCCCAAAATCACTGATTTCAAATCACCTGTAAATATCAAATGATCCACATAGAAACAAAAAATTAACACATTACCATGCTGATTTGATTTGATGTACAATGTTGGCTCATTTTCACTCTCTGAAATCCATTTTGTGTGAGATAGGAATCTATTGGAATGTACCAAGCTCTTGGATATTGCTTTAATCCATACAATGATTTCTTCAATCTATATACTTTGTCTTCTTATCCTTGAACCTCATAACCTTGTGGTTGTTCCACATATACTTCGTCTTCTAAGTTTCCATTTAAGAATGTTGAATTTACATCCATATGAGAAATTGGCCATTTGCAC
This sequence comes from Picea sitchensis, assembly GCA_010110895.2. Lineage (NCBI taxonomy): Eukaryota > Viridiplantae > Streptophyta > Pinopsida > Pinales > Pinaceae > Picea > Picea sitchensis. The sequence continues at coordinate 155,314 of SNQJ01S0054290.1, read as the reverse complement.
TGCGCAAAAATAGCTAACACGGTTCTGATTGTGTCCATGCGCGCAACTGGTGCAAATGTTTCATTGAAATCAGTTCTAGGTTGTTGTGTAAAGCTTCTTGAAACTAACCTTGCCTTGTACTTCAATACATTTCCTTCTGCATCTTGCTTGGTTTTAAAAATCCTCTTGACACTTATAACATCCTTGTCTTTAGGAACATCAACCAAATTTCAAGTTTGATTATTCGCTATGCATCTGATTTCTTCATCCATGGATTGTGCCCACACATAATCTTTGAATTCTTCTTCAAAGGATAATGGATCATTTATTCACGAAAACAGAACAAAAACTAAAAATGAATTTGTTGTGTATTCATTATAGATATCGCACAGACTTCTTGTCTTTCTTGGTAACAAACTTGCTAAAGTTGGATCTAGATATGTAGAACTGCTTGGACTGCTTGTTGGTGCTTTCTGTGCTCTAGTTGTAGACTGCACACCTGTTATTCTTACTAGAGTATCATGCATGGTAATTTGTGTCATAGTGCGAGGTGTGGATGAAAGTGCGCACTGACCTGTGCATGATGTTTGAACCACTTCATCTTCTGTGTCATCATGCTCCATCGCATAAACAATTTTTACTGTCTTTGTTATGGTTCCATCCCATGCTTCATTTTCCATGAACTAAACATCGTGGTTGATTATGACTTTTCTTGGGATCAGGTCATACAACTTGTATCCTTTTGTCTCTTCAAACTCTACAAGGAATATACATTTATGTCCTTTGTTGTCCAGCTTCCTTCTCAGTTCATCTGGTACATGTGTGTGTGCGATGCAACCAAATTTTTTTAAGTGTGCCACATTATGATTTGAACTTGTTTAGGGTTCTTCAAGAACTCTATTCTTCACACTCTTTGTCATACATATATTCAAGATGTACATTGTAGTTTCCACTGCCTCATCCCAATATTCATTTGACAAATATTTGGATGGTAACATATTGCGCACCAGGCGATGGCGCTCTGGCGATTTTGGCGCCTTTGGATTTTTTGAACCAGGCTTCGGCCTCAGCTCTTGCACCCAGTGGATCGATGAAGGCTTCGCCCCTCCACAGACAGTCTCTGCTCTCTATCATCCTTCGTTAACTATCTTGCAGTCGACACAGCTGTCGGAGTGGTCCCACCCTTTCACAGACGGTCTCGGGTCTCTTTCAACCTTCATCATCTCCTTGCAGTTGTCTCAGCTGGTATCATAGAATTTTGAGCGGTCTCACTCTTTCCTTCCAGCTTCATTTCCATTTTATTACACTCTTTTGTTTTATTTAGACAGTCAGATTCTCTTTCTCTGACCAATCCGAGTTTTTCTCTCTTCCCAATAGACAGTTTACACTTCCCCATTCCACTATCGAACTGTTCTCCCTATTTTGGTCGCTCAAAATAACCTGAGGCCCCTGACAGCCCCTTCTCCACTGACCAATCTGCCATTAATTTATTCCTATCGGTTGAATCCTCCTCCCTGTCTGTAAAAAGTCCGTGACCTACAGACTTTCTGTTTCCTGCACTCAAAATCTGCATATGGGGACAAAAGAAGGGAACTCTCCTGTCGGGAATCTGGAGGACCCTTGGGACCACCCAGAAACCCTGTCCAAAATAGATGACCTCTGTGCATCTTTTTATCAGTCAAACAAGCAAGCTGTCACACCTCCACACCCACCCTCTACTCTTTCCACTCTCAATCATGCTGCTGAAACACATTTACTTTCTGCATCACCTCCTGTCAACCCGACCCTTCCCCATCCAGACAAGTCTTACCCGGCATCATGTCCCCATAAAACCCTCTCTTCATCACAATACAGGACCTCGGTGCACCAGTCCACCTTCTTTAAAACTGGACCTCAGAAGCGCCCCCAAAAAGTTTGGAAGCCTAAACGCAAGCATCCCAAACTTGTTTTGGGCATGGATATCGGGCTCACAGAAGCTTGCAACTTAGCACTGTGTGCATTGGTTGGCCGAGTTGCCTACAAGCAGAACTGCAAACAAAATCTCGAAGACTGGATGGAGTTGACCTGGAAGCCCATTCTTGGTTATCTTCCAACTATTCACCACTTACAGCATGGATGGCTAGGATTCATATTTAAGTCCACGGAAGACTCAGCATTAATCCTGAACGATTTTTGGCCCATCGACGGAGGAAGTCTCATGCTCAAACGTTGGAGACTTGGTTTTAACCCGGCTACAGAATTCTTTAGCTTCCGCCACATCTGGGTACTCCTCCCAGGTCTTCCTCTCCAGTTTTGGAATTCGAAAGCACTTGAAATGATAGGAACAACTCTAGGACGTTTCCTCAAACTGGACTCAAGCATGTTTAAAGCATCAGACAGGAAACTGGCCCGGATTTATGTAGAACTAGATATACAAGCTGGTTTAGCCGAGGTTTTGGAAATAGATTGGCGAGGACAGATTCACCCACAGAGACTTGACTACCTGGGCATTCCTTTCCGATGCTCATTCTGCAGAAGAACCGGGCACTTGAGAAGAGATTGTTACAAGTTCCCCCCAGCTGAGGATATCTTGGATCCCGCAGAAGAGGCAAATTTCAACGGTTATATCTCGTCTCCAAATTTACCATCTGACACACACTTTGATCGAAGTGCAGTCTCAAGTCCAGAAGAATCTATGGTGAGTAAGATACAAGAACTTTGTCCTTCGCTCTACAGTACTTTCACTTCCTCGGATAAGATTTTCATTTCAGAACTTCCTTTTTCCCGATTAACCCCATTCACACAACCTCCTTACCCTTTACATCCATTGATTCCCCCTCATCAAACACTTCCCCATCATCTGCTGCGATCCCTTCTCCTTCAGATCCCCATTCTTCTCCTCTCATTACCTCGTTTCCACCCCCTCCGGAGACTGCCCCTCACACAGTTCCTGAAGTATCCCAAGAACCCTTTGTACTTGCGGGTTACAATGAACCATCTCCCACAGCCTCACAACTGGAATCTGTACTTCAGGATATAACACAGGAATCACTTCCTTTTAAATCTCTCCCTCTACACATCTACCATGGAAAACAAAAAGTTTCTGGCCCAGAGTTTCCATCAGACCACCCATCCTCCTCAAGACAGATTTCAAAAACAGACCTGGAACCTTCATGGTCTAGAGGAGTTGGCCTGGAACTCTCTCCACTAAAAACCCGCAGTGCAAGGAAAAAGACCTTGTTGGGCTCGGCAACAGTTACTGGCAACAATCCAAATCAATCACAAGGGGCGCTTAGAGGCATCAAAGCCCTTGCTAGAGGTACCCCATGATCTTATTATCCCTCAATATCAGAGGGGTCGGAGGACCTCTGAAACAAGCCTCCTTGAAAAGACTCA
>SNQJ01S0054290.1:121833-150486 GCA_010110895.2 Picea sitchensis | reverse complement strand
AGGCCTCTGTGTGGATATAGATCGGGAGCTGATTTTTTGCTATCTCCGCTCTGTAGCATATATGCTGCTGTAAGAGAAGTAGACATGTAAAATTTTATATCCTTTTGGAATATAAAGAGTAATTTTTTCTCGTGGAAAAAAAACATATTGCGCACCATTTCCATGATGGTTCTATTATTTCTTTCTACGACAAGATTTTGTTGTGGTGTGTATCGCGTGGTAAATTTCCTATAGATTCCATGAACTTTACAAAAGTTATGAAATTATCTTGAAATTAATTCTCCTCCTCTGTCCGTTCTTAGATACTTGATGTAAAAACCACTTTGTTTCTCCACAAGTGATTTAAACTGTTGAAAACAACCCAATGTGTTAGATTTATGTTTTAGAAAATAAATGCATGTCTTTATTGAGTAATCATAAATGAATGTTAGAAAATAAGTATTTCCTCTTATATATGGAGTTTGAATTGGTCCACAAATGTGTGAGTGTACTATTTCCAGTGGAGATTTTTCTCTATAAGACTTCCCAAATCGAAATGATTCTCTGTGTTTCTTTCCAAATACATAGCCTTCACATATCCTTTCTAGTTTTTCAATCAATGGTAAGCCTTTTACGATATCCTTTGTGTGTATAAAATTCAGACCTACAAAGTTCAAATGTTCAAATATGACATGCTATAGCTAGGAATCATCGTATATTTTACATTGGAATGTTTCCTTCATCTCTACACCATTTTCTCCTTCCTTGATACTACATGCACTATTTTCTTCATTATGACTGTGCCCACTTTCTACTGTAATTGCAATGTCTCACTGCACACTTTTTCCTTTATCAACATTTTGCGTTGTATTCTTCTTCTTGGATGACTTTAATGTCAATGGGAACATCTTGTTACTTGTCATATGAATTTTTTCAATAGGTAGATTGCTTGGGAATTTATCCATGATCACACAATGATTATCTTCCATGTAGATTGTGTATCCATTTTGTATTAGTTTATTTGTACTCATCAGATTATGCTTCAAACCATAAACATAATATACATCATACATAATTTTTTTATCTCCTTTTCTGGTTAAAATGTTTATACTGCATTTTCTTAAGAAAATGACTTGGATTTTTGTTCCAAGTGTATCCTTGGTTTGGACGGACTCATCCAAACTAGAAAACAATTCTATGTTTCCTATCATGTGGTTACTGCAGCCTGGATATAAGTACCATATGTCACAAGGACTTTCTTGAGAAACAATGCATACAACTGGTGATACTATATTAGGCATTTCTACTGTTCTAGGAACAACTACATTGCATGCCATAAACATAGGGCAAGTTTAGTTATTTGCGCTGTTTGACTGATATTGAATTTGCTTGTTCTGATTATAGTGTCCCTTTATACACGCATATGCATAATTTCCATACTTTTTACAATAATGGCATTGAATCTTTGATTTGTCAGTTCTTTGACAACTTGACTAGTTAGTACTTAGGCTTTGACCTCTTCCACCAGTATTTCTAGGATTGCTACTATATCCACTTCTATCCAAACTTCTTCCTCTACCTCTAGAGTTATTTTCCCCCCTTCCTCTTCCACTTCTTATAGATGACTGTGCATAAAATGCATTCTCTAATGACATATCTCACCTATTCAATCTGTGTTCATGATTGAAGAGGGAAGCTTGCAGTTCATTTAGACTGAATTGAATCAGGTCTTTCCTCTCTTCTAGGGTCACAACAAGGGTATCAAACTTGGGGGGAAGTCTCCTAAGTATCTTCTCAACAACTTTTTTGTCTTCTAGGGTTTCACCATGAGACTTAATCTGATTTATCAATCCAATGGCGTGGGTGTAGAATGAATCTATTGTGTCTGAATATTTCATTGACATGGTTTAACAATCTGTTCTAAGAATCTGCAGTTTTGCAGTCTTTACCTTTTCCATACCCTAATAAGAGGTTTGTAATATGCCCCATGCTTCCTTGGTTTTCTTTGCTTATGCAACTCTTGGAAGTACGCTCTAATGCATGGCTTGATGTATGTAAAACAATGCCTTTCCATCCTTCATTCTTTGATCTTTCAAGACATATTTCTCAGCTTGTTTGAGAGCATTGTATGATGCATGATCTACTGGTTCCACACAAACATTCTTGACTATTTCCCATACATATTGAACTCAGAACAAATCTTTCATGGTCAAGGACAACATCTCATAATTATTTCCTGTAAAATTGGGAGGTTGCACGTTTGAGGTAGAAGCCATATTTTACTTTCAGCTGAGCTTATGCTCTAACAAACTTGTTATGATAGAACCTATTATGATACCAATTTGAAGGAGTTGATTCAATGGATCAACAGTGAATACGGTCTACTCTGCACAATGCAGTTTCGAATACTCCACACCAAAAGGCAACGTCATAGAGTTCTCAAGACCATTGTGCAGTACACAGATTTCTCGGTTTGATATGTGCTATGAATACACACACTTAATGAAATTATTTATGAATATGGAATAACACATTGCTAATCTTAGCACATAAAATCATAAATAAGACAGAAACTTGTTAATACACAAAAAAATTGATATTAATAAACTTCGGCACTGTGCACAAATACAAAACAAAATGATAGAGATGAGCTTCGGCTCTAATGACTTATTTCGTCATATCTTCAGCTGCTGCTGGTTCTCTCTACCTCTCTACTTCTTCTCTACACATGAATTGTTTCTCTTCAACATCATAGACTAACTAAGAGACTCAAACTTATATGGACTCCGAATGAGACTTCCTATAAAAACTAAGACAGACTTAACATTAAAGATTGTCATTAATTCGAATGACTCTTCAACCACATACCGGATCTCGAGAACAAAAAAAATGGCTCCATTTATAACTTCCTTCTTGCTGACTGACTTTTGAGTAAATGTGTGACTTTCCACTTACAAACTTTCAAATTGTCTGACATTTAGGTTGACTCACAAACTACTGACAAAATGACTAACATACAAATCAACAGAGACATGGAGATCTCACCAACTTGTAATTACTATTTCCAACATGTACATGGAGGACAAAAATCCATAATGAGTTGTAAAGTATTTTAGGATGGAGCAATCATTGAAGTTAAAAAAAATGTAAAGGAAGAGAAGAGTGAAAAAGAATAGCCTGTATTTTGAAATGTTTACAAGTTCATATATGTATTTTGAATTGTTTACAAGATCATATTTATATCTGATGAGAAATAAGAAATTATTTCATTAGTCATCATGGAAATAGTGCTAGGGGAGGATATATTTATCCCCGACCTTCTATTTGTAATGTCTTGTGTGGAAATAAAGAGACAGCAAGATTATTGGTCGATCAAGGAGACTCAGGTTGGTTGATTTTTTGAACAATGTAGCTAAGCATGAAGGACACATTGTTCAGGTTGATGGCACTTTTTGCGGACAAGATTCTCGAGGCACTCATCTCATCATATTCAACAAAATATAATATTCAACAAAATCTAACCCTTGTTTTAAATTCCCTAACCTTGATGCATTCCAACCACATTAATTACTCACATTTCCTATATTTCTCTGTAGAAATCACACTGCCACGAAATTAATTAAACACGAAATTCATCATTTAATCTGAAAATCAAGGATGGTAAACAAAAGTATGATTAAATACTTGATTAAAGTGCCATGTTCATCGCTATCCAAAACCAAAAAATGTGCTCCCAACATAGCCTCGAACATAACCACAACCTCACATATCCTCTTCTTGGCCTCGCCCATCACAATATGAGTTTCCTCCTTCACACCATATCGATCACATGGGTTTCTTCCTTCACACTGGATCGACTGTAGAGCCCGCCTCAATATCCTCTAGGTGGTCTTTTTCATTTCCAATTTAAGAAGCTCGTTTATCGGTAAGGATGTACTCTCCCTGTTATTATATGAATGCACAGTGCAATACAAAAAAACCCGCTAGAACACGTAGAGCTAGAACATGTAGAAAACCCCACTAATGACATTCACCAATGCATGGATTGATACATGCAAGAGAGATAACTTCTAAATCCACCAATGACAAACACATGGATTGATACATGCAAGAGAGATAACTTATAAAATCTAGTATACTCGCATCTACCAATGTTGTATTCACTATGAAAATTCGTAATTAAAAACAACAGTATACAACCATAACCCTAATAACCATTATACATTATTGTTAACATGATTAATTACTAATATTAATTACTAATTATTGTTTAAAGGGTATGTATGTATAATCCATACTCTTAAACTACCCCTTGTAAAATATAGGTAATTATTTATATGAATAATAACTAATAATATAGTTAATTATTATTATTATTATTATTATTAACTAATAATTATTAATGTATTATGTATAATAACAATAAAATATTAATTATTTTTTTAATAATAATTATTATGACTAATAATAACCAGTTCATAACGTCCCCGAGCATTCATGTCGGGCCATGCTACACCAGAGAACTCTTAATGTTCTCTCTATGGAACATACTGTAACATACCCAACATCCAACTGAGTTATGCCATAGACATTTTTCAAATTGCATGAAATTAAAATATATTTACACATAGAGCTCTTGCAAAAACATATATATAAAACATAAGCCTATAATACATTTGTAATTCACGGATTATCATGAAAATAACAGTAAAGGTATACATGCATCATATGCAGGCAATACCCATAAATATAAACACAGTTATAAATCATACACAAGATAAATCCATAATAATAAACACGTAAATAATAATTCAACATGCAAATTTATCACACAATTGACACTTATCTCGGTAAGAATGTCACCAACTGTGTGCAGACCATCCATGAACCTCCCACCTTTAGACCACACTCTTCATCACTCTCAACAGTGATTCACCCCCGAGCTGGTACTAAACTCCACCCAGGTAAAGGGATTCCTAACCAGGCTATAGGATCATAGACAACAGGAAAGACTCTATCATAGATGCCAACTCAAACTAACAACCTACATTCCCTCACTCCCCACATGCCTATCCCACCCCACGAAGTCTTCCCCTTCCCTGCACAATAGTCCTTTCACTGCCCCACTTCCTTTCTAGGCTTCAGCAACAGGCCGAACATGAAGTCTTCGAGCATTGTAGCTGTAGATCAGCACCTTCAAGAAATCAATTCCCAACAATTCTCTCACCTAGAGAGAAATTGCTCGCGGGCCTGAAAACCCACCTCTTCAATATCCCACGGGCTTGACAACTCGCTTCTTTAGTCCATCTTCCCAAGCTAACCAACTACATGAACAAAAAATGGCTATGTATATGATTCAAGCACGGTGATAGGAAAGTATGGAGGATAGTTGACTGCGTGAGTGAAAGATCATGGTATGGCTGAATGGATCACTCAATGATGGATGAATCCTGGGGAGAATGATGGAAAAAGATGGGAAAATGAACTAAGTCCCGACAATATGTATGCATGTCCCCAATTTGACACTTGTCATGTTGGGAGCTACTTTGGCCCACTTGTCCCCAACTTTAGAACTTAAGATAAAATAATTATCCATACTTTCTGATTTAAGAATTTTTTCCCTCCCTTTCCTTAACTAGTGGAGTTTAGTCCCCCATACTCTTTTATGGTGGTTCTGTGCACAACTATATATTTTATATTAATTATTAGACAAATACAAAAATAGGCATACAAAAATAGGCACACTCGCCTTTAACATCTAAGATCTCCAGCCTAATCAAAACATAAGCATCATAGCTTATAATAACTGACTCACCAACCTTTAAATGCAACATATACATAAAATGCTCCTTGACCTCAAAATCGAGCGCATTCAAGTTGTTGCACACGATATCCAGGAATGCGCACACTTTATCATTTACAACAAACCTTCAAAAATCCTCAAAAAGATGAGGATATTATTAATAAAGTATCAATAATAATACAAACTATGTATAATGCTATATAAATTTAATAAAGTATTATTATTATTTATTAATATCATGATTAATAAGTATTGTTAATAATATTAATAATTAACTGATACTAATAACTAATATATTTCTATATTAATTATAACTTTATTAATTAATCCTAACTATAATAGTCCTAACCAAAACCCTAATATACTTAACTTTAATAACTATTTACTAACCTTAATATATTATTAATACATTTTGTTAACTAAAACTATCCCACATTTTCGTAGATGAAACGTCATATAAGGTTAAGAAGTATAAGACCATTGCTTCTGTTGGGAAGAATGTCTTTAACATGAGTCCATCAAACTAATTAAAGGAGTAATATTTATATAAAAAAATAAATTTAACAAGCAAATTATAATTTTAGTTTAAAAGATCTCTCTCGAAACTTTTCAATCCTTGTCAAGTTTCGATCACTTTCAAGTTCCAATTCAACGAGCAATCAGAAATTTAAACCAATTTAATGAATTACTCATATTATGTAAAGACTAGTTTAATTTCTTTAAACTCGTCAAACAGTGCATTTTGCATAAACTCCCTTATCAAATGCATTCAACAATGAGATCATGTGTTTATTATATTAATTTGCAATAATTATTACTTGGAGCGGAAGCACTCTGCACGAGCTTGTACTAAAAGCTAACTAGAATTTATGTTTTTGAGTTGATATTTTTTATTTTTATTTTTTTAATTTAGTGATTTAAAATTGAACCAAAAAATATACAAAATGCCTTTTCCTAAAGTAATAGAAATTTTAATTTCTATAGATTTAACAATTTCAACCAAACCAAAAAATATACACTATTTTCATTTAAAGTAATAGAAATTTTAATTTTTATATATTTAATAATTTTAGCCAAATCAAAAAAATCTGCAATCTCTTTATCTAGAGTAATATAAATTTTAATTTCTACTCTTTATCTAGAGTAATAGAAATTTTAATTTCTATAGATTTAATAATTCGAACCCAACCAAAAAAAAATACACTCTCTTTATTTAAAATAATAGAAATTTTAATTTTTATATGTTTAATAATTTCAACCAAATCAAAAAAATATACAATCTCTTTATCGAAAGTAATATAAATTTTAATTTCTACAGATTTAATAATTTCAACCAATTTAATAAATTACTCAAATTTTAATTTAATAAATTACTCAAATTTTAAGAGTAAAGACCAGTTTAAATTTGGTTAAAAATTATAGCCTTAACCCTAATAACCTAGGCACCTGCAAAATCGCATCCGATTCCACCGTTAATTGAAAAGCGAATACAAAGCCTTTTTAATTGAAACGCAGACGCACTTCACATCCACAAAACTTTTTTAATTGAAACGCATACGGGGATAATGACACTTCACATCGACGCGGTGACAGGCACCCACTCACTAACCATAAGTTTTACTGTTATTCATATTAAAAATGTTTGGATTCTCCTTAGAAAAGGAAAAAAATGATTATTTTGTATAAGAAACGAAATCACAGTAAAACAACCATCCATCATTGTTATGCTAATCATTTTAATTATCATTTTTAATAATTAAATGACATTTTTTATCATACAATTAAGAAATAAGTTAATGACTAAAACCACAATCATCTAATTATTGGAATATTTATAACATAGTAAATTTTTTCCATTAAAAATTTATCTATGAATAAAAAATTGGAAATAATAGAGTAAGCAAGCCCTAGTTATAAGCTTCAGTTGTGAGTGTCAGTTGTAGACATCTTAACAATCAATTCGTAGTTGAACTCTCTGTAGAGTCTAGTTGTTTGTGGTTTACATATAACCGACTCAGTAGAGTCTTTTCCTATTTAAGAATGTAATCAATCTTCATTAAATAATAGAGAAGTAAGCGTAACCTCACCGTGTGTTTGTTTCGTATATTTTATTTTGATATCAGAATCGAGGTAGTAAAATGTGCAAATTCATAAAGGTCCACAGATCCCTCCCTCCTCTGGAAGGGTGCGACGACACACTACTCGGCATTTCAGCGCACAGGAAACAGAGAAATTTCCGCGGCCAAAATTAACTTACAGTGCGAAAAGTGTTGGAGATTTCGGCAGTATATTTAATCAGGAGGTGCGGACTCTCCGCAGTCTGCGCAGGAAACAGAGAAATTTCCGCGGTCGAAATTAACTTACACTGCGGAAGTGTTGGAGATTTCCTCAGTTTATTTAAGCGGGAGGTGCGGACTCCCCGCAGTCTATTAACGTGTGAGGTGCAGAAACCTTAACGTTTACACATGCATGAAGTTTCAAGGAAAAAAAAAACGTGAAGGCATGTGCTAATCAGTGCATGAGCAAAATTTGCATGCATGAGTGAGCTAGTGGAGATACCTTGCATGCGTGGAGTTTGAAACTCAAGATTTTTTTTATTAAAGTGGATATTTTTTTTTTATTAAATGGATATTTCTTATTAAGTGAAGCGTGGAGGTGAATGCAGATTGAAGAGTTATAAAGGATATGTTTTTATAATTAAAAGTGGATAAAGTGATTTAAGAAATTAAGATTTATTATTAAAGATGGATGCATTTGTGGTTTAAACTTTATATGGACTATAAAGTTTATTATTTTGAAGTGAATTTTTGAGTTTTTATTTAAAGTGGATATATTTGAAGTATAAATTTTAGATATTAAAGTTTATTGAAGAGAATATTATTTGTGAGATTTTGTGTGAGAAAACTGAGAACAAAGGTAGAGTTGGATCAGTAGATCTGAAGGCACAGCAACGGACTGCTCAACACAGGAAAAAAATTGATAGAAAGTTTCATATCCTTGATGATTCACTTACATAGAATATCTTGCAGGGATGGCGAATCCGTTGGTAGAGACCTACCTCAACGAAGCCAACAAGTTAGATGGATCGAATTTCATTAACTAGAAATTCAAGATGCAAATGGTCATGGAAGGTTATGGTGTCTGAAACATTGCGAAGGGAACTGAACTGAAGCCTGATGCGGCTCTCGGTGCGACAACATCGCAGATCCAAGATTGGGAGAAGCGTGAAAACAAGGCAAAGGTATTGTTGCGCATGTCACTTAAAGATAACATAGTTCCACATATTAAAGATGCTACAACTTCTGCTGCAACATGGACAATGCTTAAAGCATTGTATGAAACTAGAAACACAAATCGCATTTTGTTTCTAAAAACTAAATTGCTAGGCATTAAAATGGATGGAAATGAATCTGTTAGTTCATTTTTGGGTCGTATTAAAGAGGTGAAAGACAAGCTAGTAAATATAGGGGAAATTGCTTCCAACACTACCCTGGTCACTAGTACCTTAAATGGTATGATAGAAGATTATCATATGTTCATAACAGGTCTTGCAGCAAGGGTGAAGCCTCCCAAGTTTGAAGAACTGACAGGTATTTTGTTGCAAGAGGAAGAGAGGTGCAGGAATTTGAATCCTCAGAATAAAGATTTGGCACAGTGGTCAAATAAGAGATCTGTGAGAGGGAGATCAAAAGAAAGAGGCAGAGGAGGTAGTTTATGGCATAGAGGTAGTTCATGGTAGAGAGGCAGTTCATCGCAGAGAAGACAATCTCCAAATCAAGGTATGCAATCTGACATGAATGAGTCAAAAAGTTGTTTTTATTGTGGTCGACCTGGACATATTGTTAAAGACTATCATAAGAAAAAAAGCGATGAGGCTAGGAATAAACCTAGAACACATTTAGTTCATTATGCAGAAAAATCGTCAAAACATGATCTCAAATTATTTATTGCTAGTGATGATACTGATGAACCCCCAAATTTTGAATCACGAGATCTTAAGCTGTTTGTGTCTAACACCGCTTTATCTACTGAAACGGATGATTATGATGTCTGGTTTGTGGATTCCGGAGCATCAATACATATGACTTGTAATAAAAAATGGTATGTTAATTTTAAAGAAACACAGAATGGTGCCAACAAATATCTTGTACATGACCGCGCTCATCAGATCAATGGATATGGAGACATTCCTGTGACATTGTCGAATGGTACATTTCGTCACATTCTCAATGTTGTTTATGTGCAAGGAATAAAGAAAAATTTGATATCTGTATCCACCATTACAGATCCAAACTTGAAGGTTGAATTCTTCAAGAATTATTGCATACAGAAGGATCTGTTGGACCACTTCCAAACTGTTGCAACAAGAGTCAGAGCAGGAGACCTATACAAACTTGATGTTACTAGTAAAACATATCATGCACTAACTTCTGCAACTATGCCAATAGAGATTCTTTAGCATCAAAGGTATGGACACATCAATCATCTTGATTTATTGTTATTACACAAACAAAATATGGTTGAAGGACTTCCCATGTTAAAGAATGAAAAGGTTTCTTGTGATGGATGCGCATTAGGAAAGATGCACAGAGATGAATTCCTCTATAATACTGATAGGAAAAAGATAAATGTGTTAGATCTTGTGCATATTGATGTTTGTGGGCCTATGCAGACTAGGTCTTTATGAGGTGCATTTTACTCTCTGTTATTTATTGATGATTGCATGAGATACACATGGGTTTACTTCCTTAGACGAAAAAGTGATGTTTTCGAGTGCTTTAAGGAATTCAGAACCATGGTGGAAAAGCATACAGGAAAATCCATCAGAATCCTCTGTTGAGATCAATGAGGAGAGTATAAATCAGGGGACTTAAAAAAATATTGCAAATATCATGGAATACAACAACAATTTACAGTACCTCACACTCCATAGTAGAACGGAGTCGCTGAAAGGAAAAACAAAACTCTCGTACAATGTGTACGTAGTATAATGAAAGGTAAGAATCTCTCAAATGCATTTTGGGTTGAAGCCATAAATATTGCATTTTATTTAAAGAATAGAAGTCCAACAAGGTATCTTGATAATTTTACTCCTTTCGAGGCCTTGTATGGTTCCAAACCTGCAGTTTATAATTTGAAAGTATTTCGGTGTAAGGATTTTGCTCATATTCCAAAGGAGAATAGGAGGAAATTGGATGTTAAAGCCATTAAATGTATTTTCATTGGGTATTGTTCTGAATTTAAAGCATACAAATTGTTTGATGCTACTACTCACAACGTATTTGCAAGTAGAGATGTACTTTTCAATGAGTAGGAAGCAGGAAATGATGATGACAACAGTCATGAGGAATGTTAGAGACTTCTTGATGAAGGAGTTAAATAAGAGCAACAACAACAACAACCGCCATCCCCGCAGCGACAACAACAACAACAACCCAAACAACAATAGCCATCCCCGCAGCGACAACAACAACAACATCAAGAAGGAATCAATGATATGGAAAATTCAAGCAGTCACAGTTCACTTAGAGGTGAAGACAGATCTTCACAAAGCCGGGAGGAAGATAATCAGTTGAGAAGATCTTCACGACAAATTCATCTTCCTGAGAGGTATAAAGACTATGCCCTAATGAGGAGCATTTCAAATGTCATAGAAGACATGAGTTTTGATGAAGCTAATGAACATGATGAATGGCGAAATGCAATGGAGGAAGAATATGAATCTATAATGAAAAAAAAATACTTGGGAATTGACTAAATTGCCTAACTATAAGAATCCCATTGGATGCAAATGGATATACAAACCCAAGTTTAAATCAGATGGTACTATAGATAAGTATAATGCTAGACTGGTTGCAAAGGGGTATTCACAAACAAAAGGTATTGATTATGCTGAAACATTTGCACCAGTGGCTAAATTGAATATTATTAGAATGTTAATTTCTTTAGCTACAAAGTACCATTGGAAGCTACACCAGTTAGATGTTAAATATGCACTTTTGAATGGTGAGTTAAAGAAAGAGGTTTACCTTTCTCAACCTGAAGGGTTTGTTGAAAAGGGGCAATAACACTTAGTGTGTAAGTTAAATAAAACATTGTATGGACTAAAACATGCACCCAGGTCATGGTATGAGAAGATAGACTCTTTATTTCTTCAACAAGGTTTTATGAGGAGAAAAAGTGATTCAAATCTGTTTACCAAAATTGATGAACAGAGGTATATAGTATTTATTTCCTTATATGTTGATGATTTAATAATTATAGGAAATGCAGAGAAATTGATTGATGAAATCAAGGAACAATTGTCACAGATATTTAAAATGAAAGATCTTGGTGAGTTACATTACTGCCTAGGTCTTGAAGTTTGGATAAATGCAGGACAAACTTTTGTTTGTCAGAGTAAGTATATTAGAGAAGTACTCAAGAGATTTAAAATGGATCAGTGAAAGTCTTCTAGTGTTCCCATGTAGAAAAATGTGAAACTTTCTTGTGATGATGGTTCGAAGGAGGTGAATGGCACAGTGTATAGACAGATGGTGGGTAGTCTGAATTATCTCACTACAACCAGACCTGATATTGCATATTTTGTGAGTGTGTTCAGTCAGTTTATGGAAAAACCTCATGAAAGCCATTGGAATGAAACAAAGATAATACTCAGGTATCTAAAAGGTACATTTGATTATGGTATTAAATATACCGATGCATCTGATGTTTAGTTGACAGGTTACTCAGATTCTGATTGGGCTTGCAATCCAGATGATTGAAGATCAACCACTAGATATGTGTTTGGCATTGTATTCGGGGTTGTTTCATGGAGCAGTAAAAAATAACCTATTGTATCTTTGTCTTCTACTGAAGCAGAATATAAAGCCTTGTGTGCAACAACTTGTGAAGTTGTTTGGTTAAGAATACATCTTCAAGATGTTGGAGAAGAACAAAAAGAACCTACGATGATCAAATGTGATAATCAAAGTACAATCAATATTGCGAAGAATCCGATTTTTCATGCAAGGACAAAGCATGTTGAAGCTCAGTTTCATTTTGTTAGAGAAAAGTTGCAGTCAGATGAAATAGCTCTTATGTATTGTAATACTAGTGAAAATGCTACTGATATTTTCACTAAGACTCTTGGAAAGATTAAGTTTGAACTGTTTAGGGAGATGTTAGGTGTAGAAGTCAATTCATTCTCCATTAAGGGGGAGACTTGAAAATAATGGAGTAAGCACCAGTTGTAAGCACCAACTATAAGCTTCAGTTGTGAGAGTCAGTTGTAGGCGTCTTAAGAGTCAGTTCGTAGTTGAACTGTTTGTAGAGTCAAGTTGTTTGTGGTTTGCATGTAACCGACTGAGTAGTGTCCTTTTTTATTTAAAAATGTCATCAATCTTCATTGAATAATAGGAAAGTGAGAGTATCCTCACCGTGTGTTTCTTTCACATATTTTATCTTAAAAGATTCATAACATATGAAATTTTGTCCATTAAAAACTTATCTATGAATAAAAGTCCATAAATGTACATCTATGGGCGTAGTAAACTATAAAGTGTTTGAAATTATGTTCAACCAATGTATTACACTAAAATCTAAAATAAAGTGGAGGAAAACTAAGTTAAGCGTTACATATTTTAAAATAATAATGATAATTTCGAAACTATATTTTTTCACAAGGTCCAAAACATAAACATAACATAGGGCCACTCCATTTTTAAAAAATAAACATATCATCTTTACATCATTAAAACATAAATAATTGATATATAAAGTTATTATAAAGTTCACTAACCGTTTTTTTCAAATGTTTTTTTTTTTATTAGCCACGCTTGGATGAAATGGACCGTTTTCTGATAGCACCCCATAGCCAAATGACGATAAACCCACCTTGCAAGTCAATGTAGATGGAAAAATGAGAAGTATAATAGATTAAAATAGAATATATTTTATTTACACTACTTGTTATACGTTTTAATACAATCTGTGCAACGAGAGGTTATTTTTCCGTGGTTGCATTACAAACGGCTATCCTTCCATTGATTGTGATTATGATGTGAAATAACGAACTGCCAAAACAGGATTCCTGGCTTACGTTGATGTAGTGGGATCTCTTTAGCTGAATAAGAGCACCGCAATCTAAACCTGACCGTATCAGAATCTTGAAACAACTTTACCCAAGTTCTAAATCTTCTCTAAAATGGAATAGGAGGTCCTAAAAACACCTTACATCAGCATAGTTCAAGATTTTAAAAGTCTTATCTGATTATAATGTCATGCCAAGATGGACAGACTTGCCAATGTAAATTTCAAATAACTTTGTGACATCAGCACTGCACTTCACATATTTGTCAAGGAACTTTTGATTGTTTAGGTAAAAGAAAAAAAAAAGTAGTTTGGGAGGACATTTGGAAGGTTGCATTGCACTTTTAGACTTAATCACCTTGAGACGAGGCTTGATCCTACCCTCTACGCTGTAAAAGAGGAGCATAGGATACCTCAAAACAATATTTGCTGGAAGTTGAGCAGTGTATATCAAGAAGTCCATGTTCTTCTGCATCATATCCATGGTAACTTCCAGTGCCTCTGGGAACTTCCTAACTAGCTCCTTGATCTCATCTTCCATGAGGCCAAATCTTTCCAAGTACCTTAATTTATTTCACTGCCATTTACCTATCATGTATACAATGAATATATTATCTACAATAAGCTTTGAATATGTTATCTACAATAAGCTTCGTCCTTACTTGCTAGATGTACATCAACCTCTCTATCATAACCTTAGTTGCTCGATGTACATCCACCTCCCATTACAACATTTAAATCAATATCAATCTTAATCATCATTTCAATCATACAAATCAATATAAGTGGAACGACAATAAAGCACCCTCTCATGGGAATGACAATAACCGTTTATGTTTGATACTTAAATTTTTAGAAATTAAGCGGGGACTAGTTGCTTGCTTTACAACTATTTTTCTTGTTTTTATGGACTTCACTATACTACTGTTGAGAATTTTAGAAAACTTTTGAGAGATAGTGAGTTTGATAATTTAACATAAAATAAGATAAAGGTGAATACTTATATGAAGATTAATACACTTACATTAATATGTATAAGTTTGAGGTTAAACCTCATTAACTTCCATAATTTGTATGTAACTTTTTATTTTTAATTAAATTAAGTACATAATATTCAAGGTGGTTTGAATATACTCATCATTATAAAACGAAGAATTCATTTTTATGTTATCATGAGATATGATACCAAAGGAGTATTGAAGATTTATGTGATATATTTAAAGTATTCTAGCATATTCCTAAAATTTGTTATACTCCGAAGTAATGGGAGGTAGTGACGTTGTTGGCATTCGAGATAAGGAGTTTCACCATGTTCTTGTCGGTAATCCTATCCCATTAGTAAATTGAAGAATGAAGACTCTATGGGATACTATATGCTTCTAAGTTCAAATTTTAAAGAACACGTCATATTGTATGGAATTTTTTTTTATAGAATAATGAAAAATATATGGCTAATGTGAAACATTCCCTAAAATGCATGTGTTGTTTTTACTCATGGAGAGAGGTTAAAAAAGATTTTATAAATACATATAAAAGCCCTAAAATGCATGTGTTGTTTTTACTCATGGAGAGAGGGGTTAAAAAAGATTTTATAAATACATATAAAAGTTTGTATTTCTTATCCAAGAGGGATGGTGTAGGTTTATTTTAATGTTACAATAAGAAAAAAACAATTGAAACTAGTGGACATGTTAGATGTCAATCCAAGAAAGACAATGAACATGCAATCCCTAAACCCACTGAAAGGAAAAGCTCATCAAGTAATCACAATGAAACATCCGGGCATACTGAAGTGGAAATTAATAGTGCTCTTGATATAAAGGTTCTTTATGATTCAACAAGGTTCCATGATCAAGTAATTGCCCATTTTCAAAACAATTAATAGTTTGGAAACATAACTTCACTATAGGAAGTATCAACTTTCGAGAATTAATGTGTTTCTTTGTATCTACCAAATTATGACAAGTATACGAGAAGATTCAAATGGGCTAGATGAAATTAAAAGGGATGAATCATTTCAAATAATTTGATGCTATCTTTGATGTTGAAGATTTGAAAGTCTTTGATGCATTTAGAATCTCTAAAACCATACTCAAGATTTTGGAGCATGCTACTGATGAGTAGGAGGAATAAATTGAATGTTTGAAAAAGATAATTGATTAGTTGGAAGATCTACTAAAACTCATACCTCTATTATACAAACCACTTGTTGTCAAGGAACATGAATATATGAGAGAGGATTCTCTATAAAGGTACTTCAAAGTGAGACTCACTTAGGAATTAGTATTGGTATTTTGGGTAAAAAGAAGATGGATAGAAATGTAGATAATAATATGAGTTTGTTACAATATTTTCTAGTTAACTAAATCTCTAAGTACTAAAGTAATGTTTACAAGGCATGTTTCTCAAAAAGAGCACCTTATCAACATAGCACCTTCTAAAAGGATTTATTTCCTACATATGTCTACAAGAAAGAAGAAGAGCACCTTATCAACATAGCATCCTACATATGTCTACAAGAAAGAAGAAGAGCACCTTATCAACATAGCATCCTACATATGTCACCTTATCAACATAGCATCCTATACATATGTCTACAAGAAGGAATGCTTCCCAAGAAGAGCACCTTATCGACATAGCACCTCCTAGAAATTTTGATTTCCTACATAGCATATTGGTAATTAGTTGTTAGTTTTTTCATTTAAAGATTGACTTCACCAAGAGGAACATTTATAATATCATATAAGAAGCTTGTTTCGTAGTGAATAAGGATTACTGATTTTATTTTGGGTTTTTCTCCTTGTTGTATTGCTTCTTCATTTATCCGTGGTTTTTATAAGCTAAGTCCCATTGACACTCATCATTTGGTATCATAGAAATTCACTCCTAGACTTAGTATCCACCACAAGAAATGCACTCCCACTCTTTATAACTCTCTTCCTATACATCCATAGCTCCAAAAGCCTTACTTCTAATTTCTTTCTAATTTTATTGGTTCCACCCAATCACTCTCGCTTACATTAGGATCTATTGATTAGGGTTTTCTATTCATCTATGTAGCTCACGGACTCTCTCTCTGCAATCACATATACACTAACAAATTAAACTTAAGAAAACCATAGAAAGCACTACTAGATATTCTCTTCTAGTTTTGTGTCCCATCCCTTCTCCAATCCTATCTCTCAAATGTATTTTATGGTATTCACCATCCATGCCTCGTCTCGCCAATCTAACCACGCAGTTTTGGGTACCTAAGGCTTTCTTCAACACTACGGTTTATATAGAACTGTATAATTATTCTGAATGGGATACCTTATTTTTTAGTCGACAACATCAAGCCACATCTAGCATATTAATATAACATCATTATTTTATGTGGAATGAATATATTTCTTTCTAGATATCATCATTCTATTTCCGAATAAGCTTGTGATATCCTAGTGATTCATAGATGTGAGGCATATAGGCCATATTTTTTACCAACCTGGATTGTCTATGGAAATGTAATCTGGTTGTAATATCAATATCAAAATGATGCAGATATATCGGTTCCTTTAAATGACTTCAATGATTTTGTTCTGGATGAAACTTGCATATAAACAACAAACCCTCCATACCTGTATAGTTATAGCTTGTCCGTGTTTGACCAATGTCCAGCCACAACACTTTCAATGTCTCCCAAATTGCAAATTTATTTATGACAAAGTTGTGTATTTTTTTAGAATCAATGGATTTATTTATGTCAACCAACAATTATTGTTAAACCTATGCAAAGGGTCTCTTCCCAACAACAGATGGACGAGGGTCTCTGCCTAACAACAGGTGGACGACATAGTCGAAGAGTACAAAGACATATTCGCCTCGCCTACTTGGGTGTGTGTGCACTGTTAGGTAAAGCAATCAACTACTCCTCTGCATAACAACCCTTATACAGGCGCTTTGTTATGGAGAATGAAGAAATCAAAAGCGTTATGTTATGGAGAATGAAGAAATCAAACACCAGATTCAAGACCTAATTCTGAATGGCCACATCATAACAAGCTCCTCACCTTGCATGAGCCCAATTGTTCTAGTATAGAAGAAGGATGAGACATGTCGATTTTGTATTTATTAGAAAGCCATGAACAAGATCGCAGTGAAGAACAGGCACCCAATTCCCCCAAGGGATCCAAATTTTCTATCAGCTCAAAGGAGCCAAGTTTTTCACTAAAATTGATGAGTTATTGTTGATTAATGTTCAACGAATAGTGTACATTTGTGGTAAACGAGGATTTATAATACAATCTCCAAGTGTGCTGAACTCAACTCAATGAATATTCAATTAGTAAGTGTGCTGTCTATAAACCAATGTAACTATATTATGACAATGTTGGTAGTTTGGTTTACTTCATTAGAAAAATACAATGTGAATTTAAATATGTTCCTCTTTGAATTGCAGTAGCCAAATCCAGTGTTTCTTACACCAAAGGTTTCACCTAGCATTGAAACATATATGATCCAACTCAGGCAACATCCCCTATCACAATATAATGCTCTGACACACATAGAACAATATGCTTCCTTGTGGACCATGTACTCCCACATCAGTAATGAAACATATATGATCCAACTCAGGCCAATTCCGATCCGTTGTTGGTAACACTGATGTGGGAGTACTCCCACATCTTCTTTCAGAGTATTCCGACATCGGTAAACCAATAAAGAACAACAACATTTTAGTGTGTATTTCTCTAGCATAAATAAATCAATCAATAAATATTTTCCATATTGTCATGATTCCCCAAATTCAGCGATGAGTGAGCCCTTTCTTTGGGCAATCAATATTCATACTTTTGTAGGATTTACTCTTCAGATTTACAAGTAAAAAATGTTCTCCATGTAAGAAAGGAGAAGTGATTTGGATCACGGTTTTGTTGAAGATTTTCGTTTTTGCTTTATTTTCTCTATTTTCTTGAGTTTAAGTTTCCTTCATTTGTTCATGATAAACTTTGACAAGATGTGAACTTTAATCGAAGTTTTGCGAAATCTTTTATTGGGAAATTGAAAAATCTAAATGTATGTAAGAGGCATAAAGAGAACCGCTTGTTTGAACTTCCATTTAGATAGTCTACTTATACAACTATCAAATTATGCACCCAATACAACTTTGCTAATATATCAATGATTGGATTAACCAAGCTATTGATAGAGCCTCCAGGACAACCTATATTTGGTTAATTAGTTGCATAGTTAGATCATTTCCACGATGAATCAATGAAGCCACATCCTATTTATTCAAGTTTTGGATACATTTGAAGAGTTCGTGTTGGAATACTATTTACAATAGAATTGGTTTGGATTTGGTTTGAATCTGTTGGATTGTACATAGATAAATAGCTTAGGATTTCTCTAGAATTCGTGTCATGCCTTGAATGGGATGAAAGCACCGAGAAGTAACCTAAGAATAGTTTTATCAAAAGTTGCAATGATGGATAGCCAATTCCGATCCATTGTTGGTAACACAGTAAGTTGAAATGTGATCGTTGTGGGAGATGTGTCAGTGGCATGATTGTTGGAGGTTGTCTAGCTAGAGAGCCACCAAGCTTAAAATATTGTTTTGAGAGTACAAAAGACTCTCTGCGGGCTTTCTCTTGCTGTAGAAGATCAAGTCCGTGGACTTTATGTTTGGCAACTGGAGTGAAGTGTTCCAACTTGGTTTGGTAGATTTGTTGTAGTGTTACATATAGTGTGATGTGATTTGTGTATGTTATATTTATTTGTTTATAAATGATGAAGAATCTTCCAAAGAACAACTTAACATATCTTAAGCTAGTAGTTATTGACGTATTTCAGTGTCATGTAAGAACATGTTTACTAGTTTGAAGTATGTTTACAAGTCTCTTAAAAGCTAGAGATTCTTGTTGTACTCTAGTGCTTAAAAATGGTAGGTTAAGGTTATCCTTGTGTACATTGTTGTAGATGTGTTTAAAGAAAGTCAGTTGTATGATTGACTGCTTAAAATATCTATAAATTTGTTAATAATTGTAAGCAGTGTTATCTTAAATGACTTGAAAGGGATGCTCTAAGTTGTGGAGAAGAAAGATCTTATACTGGAAGATTCAGAGTGGATAGGAGTGTTGATGAAGACCATATCAAGACAAATATCTATGTTGAAATTTGAGTATTGTAATTATAATATAACATATCTAATGTAAGCATTATTGGAGGGTGTTGGAATAATGCTTTAATAGAATTGGTTTGGATTTGGTTTGAATATGTTGAATGTTGTTGAGAGATTCTCTCAACAACTATCTCTATGTTTGGAGATAGTTGGATCTAATTCCAACTATATATAAGTGTAATATTGGTAATAAAAATTAATTTTGTGTGTGTAGTTCTTTAATATTATGTGTAATACCGATAATTCAAATTATTTTTAATTGTGTATTTCTGTACTATGGCTACTTTCCCAAAGTTTAACTGTTCTGATATGAAATCTCCTTCTGCATTTTTTAAATAAAGCGTTCTTCAGTCTTTCCTATGTCATTTTCCTTTACCCAGTCATAATATCGTACAGTTTTCGTTGGTCGTTCATCATGAGGGGATTTTATACTTGGAAATAATGGAGTAAGCGTCAATTGTAAGCGTTGGTTCAAAGAGTCAGTTCTAAGAGATAGTTCATAGTTGAAGTCTACTTCACTGTCTATGGAGTCTAGTTGTCTGTGGTTTGCATGTAACTGACTAAGTAGGTTAGTTTCCTATATAATTATGTAATCAATCTTCATTCAATATAGAGAAGTGAGCGTAGCCTCACCTGTGTGTGTTGTTTCTCATATTTCATATTTTAACTTGGCATCAAAGCCACTGGAGTGACGTGCGGAAATTCATAGAAGTCTGCAGGTCCTCCTCTTGAATGGTGTAGCGGCATACTACTGGAAGTTTACGTGCATTTGAAAACCTCAAATTTTCATATTCTAGTTGAAATTACAGTGCGGAAGGATTTAAATATTTCTGCACCCAGGTAACGCGAGGTGCAGACTCCAGGCACTCAAGTAACTCGTGAGGTGAGAAAACGTTTGTTGTTGCGCATGCTGGATAAGAATCGTGTGGGTTCTTTTAAAACGAATCCCCCATATGTGGAAGAGAACATATTTGTATGCATAGATTGAGGTAAAGCGTGAGATTGGTGCACCTCCTCCATTCACAATCTGTAAGTTTGATAAATTTTGAAGGTTTAGTTTGCATGCTTGGAGTTTATAAGTTGCATGCATGGAGTTTGAATGAAGGAAAATCGTGAACTATTTTAAAAAGGGGTTATTCTTATGTATATGCATATGAGGAAGGATCATCATCCATGAGGTGGAGTTATTACTTAAAAGTAGAATTTTTTTTTAAGTTTATTAAAAGTGGATTTTTATTCAAAGTGGATCTTATTTTGAATTTTATTAAAAGTGAATTTTTATTCAAAGTGGATATTTTTGAAGTATAGACTTTAAAAGTGGATATTAAAGTTTAATCAAGAGAGTATTATTTGTGAGGTTTTTTGTGTGAATATTTGTTTTATGGAAACAAAAGTTTGGTCATTTGGGCATTCAAAAACCTAGCACAAGAACCCAAAGAGAAAGGGTGTGTTGAGGTTATTTGCATATTCTTTTTTTTTTTTTTTAAAGAAGGATGAGAGCCAAGATTGAGACGAATCGGTGGTATCTGAAGGCAGAGAGACAAAAAGTTGCATATCTTTGTTGATTCACTTGTAGAGACTAAATTACAGTGATGGTGAATCCACTGGAAGAGACCTACCTCTACGAAGACAACAAGTTATATGGCTCGAATTTCATTAACTAGAAATTCAAGATGCAGATGCTCATGGAAGGCTATGGTGTCTGGAACATTGTGAAGGGAACTGAAGTGAAACCTGATGCGGCTGCAGGTGAGACAACAACACAGATCCAAGATTGGGAGAACTGAGAAAACAAGGCAAAGATATTGTTGCGCATGCCTGTTAAAGATAACATAATTCCACATATTAGAGAAGCTACAACTTCTATTTCAACGTGGACAACGTTTAAATCATTGTATGAAACTAGCAACACAAATCACATTTTGTTCCTAAAAACTAAATTGCTAGGCATTAAGATGGATGGAAATGAATCTGTTAGTTTATTTTTGGGTCATATTAAAGAGGTGAAAGACAAGCTAGTAAATATAGGGGAAACCATTCCAACACTGATCTGGTCACTATTACCTTAAATAGTATGCTAGAAGATTAACATATGTTCATAACAAGTCTTACAGTAAAGGAGAAAGCTCCTACGTTTGAAGAACTGACAAGTTGCTGCAACAAGAAGAGAGGCTCAAGAATATGAAGCCTCATAAAACAAATTTGGCACTGTGGTCAAATAAGAGATCCTTGAGAGGGATATCAGGAGAAAGAGGCAGAGGAGGCAGTTCATCGCAGAGAGGTAGTTCATGGTAGAATGACAATTCATCGTAGAGAAGACAATCTCCAAGGCCAAATCAAGATATGCGATCTAACATGACTGAATCAAAGATTTGTTTTTATTGTGGTCGACCTAGACATACTGTTAAATACTGCCATAATAAGAAGAGTGATAAGGCTAGTAATAAACCTATAACACATTTAGGTCATTATGTAGAGAAATCGTCAAATCATGATCTCATATTATTTATTTCTAGTGATGATATTGATGAACCCCCAAACTTTGATTCATGGTATCTTAGGCTATTTGTGTCTAACGCTTCTTTATGTGCTGAAACGGATGATTATGATGCCTAGTTTGTGGATTCTAGAGAATTAGCACATATGACATGCAATAAGATGTGGTATACTAATTTTAAAGAAACACAAAATGGAGCCAACATATATCTTGGAGATGACCGTGCTCATTAGATCAAGGGATATGGAGACATTCCTGTGACATTGTCAAATTGTACAACTCATCACATTCGCAATGTTGTTTATGTCCCAGGAATAAAGAAAAATTTGATCTCTATGTCCACCATTACAGATCAAGACTTGAAGGTTGAGTTCTTCAATAATTATTGCATAGTGAAGGACCTGTTGGACCACCTCAAAACTGTTGCAACGGGAGTCAGAGCAGGATGCCTATACAAACTTGATGTTACCAACAAATCACATCACACACTGTATTTTGCAACTATGCTAACAGATATTCTTTGGCATCAAAGGTATCAACACATCAATCATCTTGATTTATTGTTATTATAGAAAAAGAATATGGTTGAAGGATTTCCCATGTTAAAGAATGATAATTTTATGTGTGATGGATGTGCATTAGGAAAGATGCACAAATATGAATTCCCCTCTAATCCTGATAAGAAAAAGAGATATGTGTTAGATCTTGTGCATAGTGATGTTTATGGGCCTATGCGGTCTAGATATTTAGGAGGTCCATTTTACTTTCTGTTATTTATTGATGATTTCACGAGATACACATGGGTTTACTTCCTTAGACAAAAAAGTGATGTTTTTGACTATTTTAAGGAATTCAGTAGCATGGAGGAAAAACAGACAGGAAAATCCATCAAAATCCTCCGTTCAGATCAAGGGGGAGAGTATAAGTGAGGGGACTTCAACAAATATTGCAAATATCATGGAATAGTACCACAGTTTATAGTAACTCACACTCCATAGTAGAACAGAGTCATTGAAAGGAAAAACAGAACTCTGGTAGAGTGTGCACGCAGTATGATGAAAGGTAAGAATCTCTCGAATACATTTTGGGATGAATCCATAAATAATGAAGTTTATTTAAAGAATAGAAGTCCAACAATGTGTCTTGATAATGTTACTCCTTTCGAAGCCTTGTATGGTTGCAAACCTGAAGTTCATAATTTGAAAGTATTTGGGTGTAAGGATTTTGCTCATATTCCAAAGGAGAATAGGAAGAAATTGGATGCTAAAGCCATTAAGTGTATTTTCATTGGGAACTGTTCTGAATTCAAAGCTTAGAAACTATTTGATCCTTCTACTCACAAAGTACTTGCAAGTAGAGATGCACTTTTCCATGAGCAGGAAGCAGGAAATAATGACGACAACAGTCATGGGGAATGGAATAGACTTCTTGATGAAGGATTTAAACAAGAGAAATAGAAACAACAACCACCACAACAACAACAACCACAACCGCAGCGACAACAACAACAACAACAACAAGGACTCAGTGATATGGACAATTCAAGCATTTAAAGTTCACCTAGAGGCGAAGACAGATCTTCACAAAGTGGGGATGAAGATAATGAGTTGAGAATATTTTTAGGACAAGTTCGACTTCCTGAGAGGTATAAAGACTATGCCCTAATGAGTAGCATTTCAAATGTCATAGAACCCATGAGTTTTGATGAAGCCAATGAACATGATGAATGGTGAAATGCAATGGAGGAAGAATATGAATCTATAATGAAAAATAATACTTGCGAATTGACTGAATTGCCTAAACAGAAAAATCTCATTGGATGCAAATGGATATACAAACCCAAATTTAAATCAGATGGTAGTATAGACAAATATAAGGCTAGACTGATTGCAAAGGGGTATTCACAAACATAAGGTATTGATTATGTTGAAACATTTGCACCAATAGGTAAATTGAATACTATCAGAATGTTAATTTCTTTAGCTACCAAGTACCATTGGAAGCTACACCAGTTAGATGTTAAATATGCATTTTTGAATGGTGAGTTAAAGGAAGAGGTTTACCTTACTCAGCTTGAAGGGTTTGTGGAACAAGGGCAAGAACACTTAGTGTGTAAGTTAAAGAAAGCATTGTATGGACTAAAACAACCACCTAGGTCATGGTATGAGAAGATAAACTCTTTCTTTCTTCAACAGGGTTTTATGAGGAGAAAAAGTGATCCAAATCTGTATACCAAATTTGATGAGCGGGGGTATATAGTATTGATTTCCTTATATGTTGATGATTTGATAATTATAGGAAATGTAGAGAAATTAATTGATGAAATCAAGGAGCAGTTGTCACAGGTATTTGAAATGAAAGATCTTGGTGAGTTACATTGCTGCCTAAGTCTTGAAGTTTGGAGAAATGCAGGACACAATTTTGTTTGTCAGAGTAAGTATATGAGAGAAGTACTTAAGAGATTTAAAATGGATCAGTGTAATTCTTCTACTATTCCCATGCAGCAGAATGTGAAACATTCTTTTGATGATGGTTCGAAGGATGTGAATGCCACTGTGTATAGACAAATGGAGGGTGGTTTGAATTATCTCACAAAAACCAGACCTGATATTGCATATTCTGTGAGTGTGTTAAGTCTGTTTATGGTGAAACGTTATGAAAGCCATTGGAATGCACCAAAGGAAGTACTCAGGTATCTAAAAAGAACACTTGATTATGGTATTAAATATACTTATGCATCTGATGTTGAGTTGACAGGTTACTCAGATTCTGATTGGGCTCGCAGTCCGGATGATTGAAGATCAACCACTCGATATGCGTTTGGCATTGGATCTAGGGTTGTTTCATGGAGTAGTAAAAAGCATCCTACTATATCTTTGTCTTCTACTGAAACAGAATATAAAGCCTTGTGTGCAACAACTTGTGAAGTTGTTTGGTTGAGAAGACTTCTTCAAGATGTTGGAAAAGAATGAAAGGAACCTACTATGATCAAATTTGATATTCAAATTTCAATAAATATTGCGAAGAATCCTATTTTTCATGCAAGGAGAAAGCATGTTGAAGATCACTTTCATTTTTTTAGAGAAAAGTTGCAGTCAAATGAAATAGCTCTTATGTATTGTAATACTAGTGAAAATGATGCTGATATTTTCACTAAGCCTCTTGGAAAGATTAAGTTTGAGCTGCTTAGGGAGATGGTAGGTGTAGAAGTAAATCCATTCTCCATTAAGGGGGAGACTTGGAAATAATGGAGTAAGTGTCAGTTGTAAGTGTTGGTTCTAAGAGTCAGTTCGTAGTTAAAGTCTACTTCAGTGTCTGTGGAGTCTAGTTGTGTGTGGTTTGCATGTAATTGACTAAGTAGGTTAGTTTCCTATATAATTATGTAATCAGTCTTCATTCAATATAGATAAGTGAGCGTAGCCTCACCTGTGTGTGTTGTTTCTCATATTTCATATTTTAACTTTTATCTGGTATCTTTTACTCCTATGTCCATGCTTCCCCAATTATTTTCAAGTCCATGGGAGACCAATCCACCAATTGTGAGATTTTTAATATATGAAAATCTTATAGAGCTCTCTCTTAAAAAACTCCAGGAAATGATGAGTTAGGTTCTACATTTCACATTTCTGGTTTGTTCAGGTTACTTTTTCCTTAACCTGCTATCTTCTTTGTCTTTTCTCTTAGTTATTTTGTTCAATGTTTTATAATAATAATAATAATAATATATATTTAAGGTCATGACCAAGTTAGACACCAAATTAGTGTCTGAGATTCCCTTAGTCCAACCATTTTACTGGTAAAGTCTAAGGAGGTGTACATACCCCATCCCTATAAATTTGAACATGTAACCTCTGAAGAGGAAACACATGTATGACCTCTTTGGATGAAAGGCATATTTTTAACCATTCAATTTGTGGAACGATAAAAATTATAATTTTTTTTTATATAATGTTTTTGCATATATTCTTTAGTTATGTTTCAAAATAAATTCCATATATGATGTTGGTAAAATATAAAATACTATATCTTTAAAGATTAAAGAGGCAACCCTCATCACATCAGAAAGAAGGTGCCACATGGATTTTTCTAACCTATTCCATATTTAATGTTTGTTGGTAAAATATAAAATACTATCTCTTTAAATATTAAAGAGCCAAACCTCATCACATCAGAAAGAAGGTGCCACGCGGATTTCTCTGACCTTTTCTTCACAGGAGATGGAATCAAACAAGCTAGTCACGATACCCAACTTGAAATGGCCATTGAAAGTGCTACAAGAAAACAATATCCACCCAAAATCGTCACTCAAAGAAACAATGTGAATGTTAAGTCTTTGGAATTTTTAGCTTAAATCTTGCCACGTAAACAAAATGCAAATACAAATTTAAATTAAAATAAATCAACAATCTTGACATGTTTTAGTTTTGTTGTTTTTAATTAAAGTAATTTGTTAAACCTTTTACAAATTATAAAGGATGGAAATTTATTTTAAAATGTAGAAACCTTGGCGAATCTGACTTATCCTTCATATTCCAACTATAAATGTTTGGCGATATTTTTGCAAAAACATTCAAATTTCTAAGGATTTTATATATTTTTTTTATAAAATTTTGGCGATTTTTAAGGTAAAATAAGTTTATCCTATAGAAATTTGGGCGAATTGTTTTTAAAATAACGAATCTCGTTTTTGGAAAAACCATGAAAAATTAGCCCATGAGTGAAATTTAGCCCCTAAAATCATCATTGGAACTTAATTTGGCAGGAAAAATGATAGCAAATCAAAAGAAGTAAGAAAAATAAAATGGAGCAATCATAAACTTTATTACAAAGCATTTCCTATACTTTTTCCCAATTTCAATAAAGCATATAATCAATCACCACCTCCATGCTAATTTCAGGTTAATTGCAACGAAGCATACAATCCATATAGACTCTAAAAACCATGACCTCCATACTAATTTCAATGAAGCATGTAATCCATGTAATAAAAAAAAAACCACTGACCAAACTTCAAAGTCCAAAGTCAGGGTATTACTGAATACCCCATGCTCCCCATCACCTGGATCTCTAGATCTACGTCTAACAGGTGAAATTCCAAACACTGAATACACATCTCTAACTAAGTCTAACAGTCGTATACCCATTAATATATCAAAACTTCACCTCTAATCTTGCATTCAAAGATGCTTCCATACTATTGCTTTAACCTTCATCTCACACGACATAATCCTCACCTAGAGATCATCACCATCACCTGAAATCCTATTGAAATGTATCCATTTGTAGTGTCACCAAACTCATATAGATGAAAGCCATGTTTCACATGAATTAGTCCTTTCACATAGACCCTATTTGTTTGGGTACAACAAGCCGACCTGCCTGTCCATTGAAAACACGAACTGCCACGGTGGCCACCTGCGCATATACCATACCCTGTGCCGCAGTGAAGAAGGTGAGAATAAGGTCTCCACTGTGTTGCAGGGAAGATCTCCAGTGCAATTGCTCCCGACAATTCGCCATTTCCTTCTCCTCTAACTACTACCACACCTGGATCATTGTTGACGTCTCAGGGTCTTCCATCGAGCACAAGTTCCATCACTCTGAACAACATTTTTGACTAAATGAGGAGCTTCGTCGAAGCTAACTCCATACGCGCTTGCAGGTGCACTTCTTCCACCAGTGGCATCTTCTCCACGAAGAACATAACCAGCAGTAGGGCAGAGTTTCGCTTCATCAAAATCCTTGCCTCTGCCTCGCTTCCGGTGTTGGGATTCAGGTGGCGCTCGGTCTACTCAACACTGAAAAAATAAAATCATGACAAATCCTAGCCCCTACCAAACTGATAAATTGTGAAGCAAGAAATGCAGAGAGAAAGAATAGAAAAAAAAACAGTATATTAGAATATAAGAAGAAGATATGAATAAGTTAGTACTATGCAAAGGGAAATAGCTGAGCTAAATAGGCTCAAGCAAAATAAGAATAGAAAGTACAGCTGGCTAGGACAGCTAGCAGTGTACAGTCAACCTATTGAGGTTACATTATATTTAACACTCCCTCTTAAACTCAACAATTAGAAGAATCAACACTGATTATTCCTAAGTGTTGTATTTGAAAATCAAAAACCGATTTTCCCAATGGATTTGT
>SNQJ01S0054290.1:88010-121823 GCA_010110895.2 Picea sitchensis | reverse complement strand
CCAGTCTTTGATGCCATAACATAACCTTTTCTCCAGAGACTGTAGGAGTTCTTTCTTCTTCAACTTCAATATCAGGAACAATGGAGATATTACACCCATCACTAATAGTGCTTCCTAGCAGCGTATACAGAGTTCCAAACCAAACTCCCTTCATCAACACCATTGCTCCTCGAACCATCCTGCCAATGCTTTACATTGTCCAAGATGGATG
Organism: Picea sitchensis; assembly: GCA_010110895.2. Taxonomy (NCBI): domain Eukaryota; kingdom Viridiplantae; phylum Streptophyta; class Pinopsida; order Pinales; family Pinaceae; genus Picea; species Picea sitchensis. The sequence continues at coordinate 121,612 of SNQJ01S0054290.1, read as the reverse complement.
GCCTGTATCTTATTTCGACCTCACCATGGATCTTCGGCGGCAGAGGAATCCTGAACAGACTAGCCGAGACTGCTAAGGAGTCGACCGAGGTATTTTCTTCCCTTGGGATAAAAGTAATGTTGAAAGATGAGAATAAATTATCAATCAGGTCCCATACCTCATTTCTGTAACTCCTGAGCCAAGGATGCTTGGCCTGATAAACATTCCTGACCTATTGGATTATCAATTCTGCATCTCCAAACACTGACACCTCTTTAATTCTCATTTCTTTTGCAGCCCTCATACCCATAATAAGAGCTTCATATTCCACAACGTTGTTGGTAGTTTCAAATTCTAGCTTGTATGACAGGGATATGGTCTCTTGGCAGGGCGATATGAAAATCACTCCAACGCCTGCTCTTATACTGGAGGAAGCTCTATCAAAGAACATATTCCAAATAAAGGTGGTTGGAGGAGGTATCTGTTGATTAAGAATGGGTTTCTTTATAATCTGTAAAGGGGCCTCGGGAACTCCAGTGATCTGTAACAAACTAGACCCTAGATTAGTGTCAAGTGAAAAGATGGGGTGATTAGTGGGGTTTGCTTCATCACTGAAAATATAGGCTAGCTGGGCTTCTCTGTACAACCTCTTGTGTTCCCCTCCAAAGACCAGAATGGTGGCGTATGTGAGATTCATATGTAACGTTCCTCCAAGTCTTTTAATCCAAGACCTTGACAACAACATGCCAAACTTGGGGGGAACATCTGCTACCACAATATCCATGACCACACTCTTCATGGGCAGCTGAAACAAAGAAAGCACCAGGTATTTGATGACTCCTAGACACTGCACTCTCCTTGAATCAAAAGAATACAAATCATGATAAGCTTTTGTCACCTCTAGTGCTAACTCTTCCATTACTATTTTGGGCATAAGGTTATGGGAAGCCCCCGAGTCCACGACGCAGTTATGCAACACTTTATCATGTAAGTTTAGGGAGGTGTATAAGGGAGGGGATGAATCATCTCTATATTCTACCATGGGACGTAGGATGACAAGTGGTTTCTCATCTTGAAGGTTTACCGAGTCAGAGGGAAACTAGGGGGACTCAGATTGTAGCAACTTGGAGAAGGACCTTCTGAAATCTTCGTTTTTAACTAGCTCAGAGAGAGGGACAGGAATTCTAATATTTTGAATCTCATGCTCAAAATTGAAGGGGGGTATAGGCTTAGGATCTTCCCTTACCTCAGTGACAGGCTCCTTGGTTGTTGGCGAAGCACTCTGATTTTTTTTTTCTTTAGTAGTGGCTGCTGCAGATTTAGTAGGCCTATCTGCTATGAGGGGATGGTCTTGGCTGTCAAACTCTCCTTGTTTCTTTCTTGAATTGAGGTTGTATCTGTTAGAGGTGTGACCGACCCTTTCTCCCTTACCTAACTCATGGATTTGGATGTTCATTAGGGATTTTTCATATGCAGACCAAGTCAAATGGGGAAAAGGAGGATCTTCTTCAACACAATGAATTTCGTGGTCGAACTTGTCTATATCCTCCCCTCCCTCATGATTAACCAGGTTATTTTGGAGAGGGGTTTGAATTCTTTGATCTTCTCTATCTTTTTCCCTTTGTTCCCTTGGGAAGTTCTGTGGTCCATTGTTATTAGGTCTCCTGAAACCTCTACCATCAACATTCTGGGGATTTCTGTACATGGGCTTCCCTTCTAACTCCCACCTTTCCATTCTAGAAGAAAGTGACTTTAGTAACCTAGCTGTCTCATCTGTCTGAAGGGGCAGGGGAGAGGAACTGGATGAGGAAGCTTCAGACCTCTGCCTAGATATGTTTCTACCAATAGTGTTCCTGAGTTAGTCAACAACCAATATATTAGATTCTACCTTCACGGCTGCATCCTGCATATGGGCCAGAGTAGTGGCTCTTATTTCCCTCAACAAGAGGTAGAAATTGGGATCAAAGGCACTAACATAAGTGATATTTGTAGTGGATTTGGAGGGTTTTATCTCAGCGGGGATTTTGTTTTACATTTTAATAAATCTCTTGGAGAAGTCAGAGACAGACTCTGCTTCTTTTCTCTTCAAAGACCCAAACTCTGTCATGTAATACATGAAGTCTTTTTTATCTACCCACTGTCTTAAAAAGGCATTATCTAAAGCTTCGATCCCATCAATAGATCCAGGAGGCAGGGCCTTAAACAATTTTCTAGCCTCGCCTTAGAGACTATGGACAAAAATCCTCATCCATACATCCGCATGCATGATGTTATTATCATCTGTGAAACTGTAAAAGGCTTCTAGGTGTTCTTCTGCAATTTTGTTCCCCTCACCTGTAAACTTGGGCAGCTGTTTGAGGTAACCATCTGCTGGGAGGGCGTTGGGAGGCTGCGGTAGCACGAGGGGAGCATACCTAACGGCTATAATGGCCTCCATTCTGGTCATAGGGGGATTTGCTCCTGCCATAGGGATATTGTGTGGAGGAGAAATCAAAGGAGAAGGAGCTTGAAAAGGGGATACTGGGGATGAGCTTCTAAGGGGAGTGGGAAACAATAGGGGATTTAGGGAGAAGGCTAGTGAGATTTAAGTCAACTGATGTTTCCCTTCACACATAAACAACAATAGTAATAAGAGGAGGAGTGGTAAATCCAGCAGTGGGGAAATCTTCTATGGTCCTGGGTCTACGCCAAGGTCCAGCTTTAGGAGAAATGGGAATGACAAGGATTTCTCCCTCTAATCCCGGACCAGGGGGGGAGACCTCAATAGGAACACTCCCGAAATTCAGGAAACGGGAAACTTTAGAAAGCAGTCTGCTAGGAAACTGAGGAGAAAATGGAGTTCTTACAGAAGGAGATGGCGGATTACCTGGTTCGATGGCAAAAGCTTCTCCTTCAGAGGCCTTTCCTTTCCTAATAACCACCTCCAGATTAGTTTCTGGTGTAGCTAGAGGCAGCTATGGATGGGACTACCTGTGTCTGCCTCTGAAAGCCACAATTGACATGGCAGGTTCACCACAGTGGAGTCGTCAAAATGGAGTCGCTAGGTGCACGGTAGAAATATTCAAGGGATCTGATGCCTGATGCACCTTCAGAATCAGAAGCTCAATGTCGTTCAATCCCAGGGAAGATGTTCAACTTCGTCCCCGACAACGATGCCAGAAATGTTGGCGACATAAGTCACTCCTGGATTGCAGCAGGAGTAGAGCCCAACGCCCATTAGTTTTATGTCACGATAGTTTTAATGGGTGATCAAATGGGTAGAGACTCAGGAAGATATCACTCAAACTCAAGGACTAGGTCCGGCATGTGAGAAACAAAGGAGGTCTTGATCTAACTTCAGTTAGTGGGTTGATTTGAAAATGAGCAGGTTGAAGATTTGGTGAGAGGGGAAGAAGAAAAACTCTGAATGCGAGATCCTCTGGTTCAGATATTCAAGGAACTGAAAGGGGGGACTTGACTGGATTCTCCAATTCCAAGTCATTCGGCGCTAAGAAAATCACAGGGACTGATTAGAAACAATACAACTATTACAGTGATCAAATCTACATCATCCTATAACAGTTAAAACTCGACTGGATTCTCCAATTCCGAGTCGTTCTAATACAGTGTAAACAAAGACGTGAAATAAATTGGCATTCATAAGACAAGAAGTCCCGAGAGTCCACAGATAACCATGAAAACAATGCTTCATTAAATTTTTACAACCCGGAGCCTTTCTCAACCATCGATAGATTACAAAATACAAAGACTGAGTTTATATACTCAGAGAAAAATGCCTAACATTGGCATGCTCAGTTATCCAGGCTTGGTGTCCCTTCAGCCAAATTCGGACGGGTATTCTTTGTCAAACGCCACCTTAATTTTGCATGGCTCCTGCAAGGGGAGTAGCTGAGCCATTAAGTGTCGAGCTAGCGTGTGCATATTTCCTTCGGCTGATCGAGGACTTGGCATGGATTATTTAGAAAAATGGGTACACAGGATCCTCTCGAGCAGACTGCTTGCCAGATTATCCATACTTTGCACTTAATGCCTAAGGAGAGGTTTCAACCACCCCTTCTCAGCTTCATTTACTCCAGGTGAAAACCAAGATCGAGGTCAGATCAGATCACGCATGGAGATCACGATGATGCTTTCGGTGACTAGACTTGACCCCTTCGACCCTTTTTTGCACAACTCCTTTCTTTCCCAAGTGATCATGGGCTGTGACCCTGTGTCTATTCCCAAAATGCTTTCGACGTTCGCAAATGGAAGGAGTTAATCCTTGCATCTTCACATCTGCGATGATTGAAATGCCGAGATGGCCTAATTGGGCGCCATGTGTCCCTCTCAGATCTGACGGTCCTGAACTTATTCGGTGATGTTGTGGGCCCGGGTCCTAGACACTTTCGACATTTTGGGATTCGAGGTTTCGAAATGTCAAATGACAAGGAGCGCTTACCCCTCAAACTCCCGAATGCCGACATGGCACGGGCATGCACCGCGTGTCCCTAAGATGTATGGTCGAGATAGAATACGCTATTTAGAAAGGGGTTGCATTCAATCCTAGGCTTTCTTGATGTGACCTGGGGCTAGGATCGTGGGCTTGGCTCCAAATGTGCTTTCAGCGTTTCGCCGATCGACGATTTTAGCTGTAAAGAATGAGAAGCTCTTTGTTTCCTGAAACAGTGATCCCCGATATGCCGACTGACTTCCACCTGTCTCAACTGGATCGGATGACCCAGATTTTCCTTGAACTATTGGCGCTATCCTTCATGCTAAAACCCGAGCAACTTGGTAGCCCCAAAATCCTGGTGCACGTCGATCAGTTTTGTAGGTGTATCTCAGTCGCTGACATCAAAACTTCACTCGCTCGCTTGACTTGTGATCGGAAAAGAGATTCTCCCGCGTTGCGCTGGGGCGCTTCCTGTGTAACCTGCAGACCTGGGTATTTTTTAGCCCAAGACAAATAATGTCACTAACAGTATCCACCTATGGTTATTCACTGTAAAACATATCAAATAGATAATATGGTGTGTTGAACTGATAGTAGTTCCTTAACCTAAATAATGAAATAGAAAAACTATTAGTATGGTTACATTTCCTAGTATACTTCCACCATTCAATTCCCATTCCCAATTAAACTACTTAGCAAGATTTTTATTATACAATAACTACAGTTAAACTGTAGGAGTTTACCCTACCTTTACTACATTCCTACAAAATTTTAGTAAACATAATATTTCATACATATTTAAAACAGTCGAAAACTTATCAGCCAATAATTCACACAGTATTATGCTAATTCTACTGTTTTAATCATTTAAATCAGAACGATTCTTATTTAAAGGGAATTTCAATAGAAATCATCCACCCAGTAATATATAAATGTATACTGACAGCCACATAAAAGAAAGAGATATATAACAAGAAAGGAGTAGATGAACGTATCTGAACCAGAACGCTGAAAGACAAAGGGAACAACCATGTTCCTCCCAATCTTAGAATGGAACAACCAAAGTCAGTTGTTCCATTCATCCCCTATCCTAACCATGAATCCATGAGGGCTAACTCAGAAATCCTCTTCAACAAATGCCTTTCATATTCATGAATCTTCTTCTTGCCTCACACTCAGTAAGTAGTGTTCATAATAGCAAGAAATCAATAATATTTTCCCCAACATACTAGGCAACGTCCTGCCTCCTCACATATGCCATATATCCAAAACCTTTATTTTGCCTAGGTCCTTTCCCTCCCTTGGGAATTTTCGCAGATTTCCAAATCCCTGATTTTCAGGGGCTACCAATGGCCAAATTCCTGATTTTCCACTTGTAACAATCATCCCTAAGGTAGTTCCAACATGTTCCCCACTCATGGAGTCATGGTCAGTTGATTTCAACATGGCTGTTCCATTTGTCCTCCTGCAATAATTATAACATATTTTGTTTCATACAAGATTCATAGTCAAGTAGTTAGTTGGGTCAAATCAGAACTTTTCCAAATAGTCACAATCATTAATTACAATTAACCAAATTTTGAAATTCAGAATTTCCATAAATGGCAAAAAAATTCCAATTTTGAATTTACCAAAAACGGAATAAATTTCCTAAGAAATTTCAAATTCAAAAATAATTTATTTTTGGGGATGTCACACATTGCTTTTTGTAGTTCCCTTGTTTTCTAGATCTCCAACATACATTTACAAACATTTTAGGAGATTTAGAACTCCCTTTATATTTAGATCTACCACTTGAGGAATTATATCTTTTTCATTCTTGGGAGCATCTTCTTCCAAATAGTGCAATTGTGCTCTTTCCTTCCATGTTCCTTCACCTAATCTCCTTTGAAAAAAAGGATGAGACCACATCATCAAAACATAAAGAAGTTGTATTACTACCTATGGACACAACCAAACTATCCCACGAGTCTGGTAAAAAACACAATAAACCGATACTTTGTCTTCATTAGAAATATTAATATCAACAGATAATAACTGACTTACACTATATTGAAGGCATTCAAATGCTCTATCACTGAGTCTCCATGTTTCATCCTCATGCTATATAGAATATTTCATAGGAACAATTTGTTTATCAGGGACTTATACTAATATAGAGTCCCTAACTTATCCCACAATGCCATGGTTGTAGCTTCCCATGACATATTCAGTAAAATTGAATCTAAGAGACATAATCAAATTGTTCTCTTCACCTTTTGATCCAAATTTTTCTAGTTTTCTATTGACATTCCTGTAGGTGAAATACCTAGATTAACAATTATCCACTGATCTTTTTCCACCAAGATATCTTCCATATTCATCTTCCACAATTCAAAACTTTTCCCATTAAATTTATCGATCTCTATTTTGTAATTGCTCACTATTTCTTTTCACCTAAAAAATCAATACCGTAGATCTGCCACAGTAACAAGGTTCATCACATAGTCGATCCAATCCCTTGACCACAAAGATGTCCCTCTGAATCCAATAATTGTTCTGGTACGAAATGTAGATTTTAAACTTGTACAAATAATTACTTCAAATATACTTTTAGTAAAACATACAAGGTACAATGACACACACACATTTTTACCCTGGAAACTCAAACTCGGAAAACCAAATTTTTTTTTAAAGACACACCTTTAATCTTCTATTCATTATATTCATTGTTTACAATATAATATACATATATGATCCTATGGTAGAGAAATCCCTAATCTATTGACCTAGTTTAGTCAAGAAACCTAATTTGTTAGCCAAGAGTAGAAAACTATTGACAAAAACTATGAGCTGAAATATCGTAAAAAACAAACCAAATTATTTTTCTCGGGGGCTCTCACCTGCAAACCCCCGCAACCTTCTTGAGAGTGGTATGCTAAGTACCCCCTATACCCCATATTCTCCCATATCAATGTACAATACATGAGATCAATTTTGCAAAAAATATAACACATACTCAACAATATGTGTGTGTGTGTGTGTGTGTGTGTGTGTGTGTGTGTGTGTGCATATATATATATGACATTTGAAAATAAAAAAATTCTTATTGTTAAAAAATTTAAATAAGGGAGATATGAAATTCATTTAATGATCAACATGGAGTTGACAAGTGACACATATAAATAAATAGGTAACTATGGATCTATCATGCACAAAGAGGCATCGAATCCCTAGAGATGCAAACATTTCCTAAATTTTGTACTCTAAAAAATGTTTTCATTCAAAGGATTAGATGGCTAATCATACATTAAAATGGATCTACTTTGTTTTATAATATTCAACATTACAAACTCAAAAATACTAATATATAAATATGTTAAAAACCAAATTATCTCACACTTCACTGTTTTTTATTAAAATATTAAATCAATATTTTTTTTTATGTACATCTTAAAAATAAAAATAATATATTTCTTTTAAAGATAAAAATAATATCATTCTATTCCTTATTTATATTTAACCAATTTATATTAAATTATTTTTCTAATTCTTACACCATACACATGATCAAATATTTATTTATTTATATGTATTTTTTATTTTTTTTATATAAAAAGGAGGAACCTATTGTATTAAAGAGCAGGCTTACAATAACGTTTGGAATGTCAATTGTCCCGCCTAAAAGAAGTAAACCGGGACAACTGGCTTCCTATGCAACTCGTTTCAAAAACCTTGGCCTCCATCTGTCCTTCCCGAAGGAAACCAGGACGTATGGCAGCCATGAGTCTGAGACTATGCCCAAAGCTTACTTCTGGCAGCGTAATGGAGGTCTAATAGGGCTAAAGCTCTAGTTATAAACAAAATCAAAATTATAACCATAAAAATTCACAGTAGCAGTTACCTGATGGCTTCATCAACTCCGCCATTCCTTCCCGGTCGGGCTGGAAGCACGAAGGGTTATGTGCATGTTGGGCATCGTCGTCCAAGTGACGTGCTGGAGTAGGCATCAAACATCATATCGAGGCATTGGTGGATTTGGAGGGATCGATGGATTTAGTAGTCCACCAGGCTTCTTGTTTCATAAATCAACACCAGGTGGTCCAGGTTGAGGAGTGGTGGCTTGACATGGCGCTCCTCCATTTCCTCATTCTCGTGCCTATAGTGGTGTCCTCGTTAGGCTTCCTATTAGTCCTCATCCTTAGAGAAGTCGCCTACTGCTGAATTGACATCTACTTTCACATTGACTGGGAATTATTCAACATAGCAAGTGGGAGGTTACCATTCTGAGTCACCTTCCTTGTGACTGTGTGCCATTGCTTCTTCCTGTGGCTTGGCTTCGTCTAGGACATAGGTTGGCGGATCCCAATTATTTGGCACAGTGAATAGGAGATGTTCCGAAGGAACATGGATGGGTTCTTTCAAAACAATTTCATCCACATAGGCCATGGGAGTCGTCCTAGTCTTCCTGGTCTTACAGGCTCTCTGCTTGCGCACCATGGACAATGCCTTCTCGAATTTCTGTTGTCGCTTCCTTCTAGAGTCAAATGCATACAACGCTGCGCCTCTACTCGACCACCCCCTTTCCCTCTACAAGTGGATAACTAGGACTATAACCAAAACACCAACTTGGTGGCTATCTCTGCACCAACTTCCCGAAATTTCAGACTTCGGTTGATCAACCTCAGAATGCATTATGTCCTGCTTAGAGTTGTTGATAAACATGGTGGTGATCGTGGCAGGCTTGGTCATTAAGGCTGAGCCTTTAGTTCCATGAGTGCTTGTCCTATTCACTCATGCGAGAGGCCTCATCCCAAGTCAAAGGAAGTTGTGTTGGAGGTTCCTTATTTCTCTGATGACCTGATTGGGGGCTACCAAGGTTGTGAAAAGGTAAGTAGGCAGGGTTTGCAACATAGATTTGAGTAGGACCATTCTGGATGTAATGTTGAGGGGCCTAAAGGCGCAGTTGTTTAGCCTATTGGAAATGAAGAGAAGTAGACTGTCCCAGGATACGGATCTTGCCGATGCACCGGTTAGAGGAATTCCTAGGTAATTGGACATAAGGGCGCTCTTGGGTATTCCCAAGAGTCTAGATATATGAGTTTGGATCGCTATTGGAGTGTTGAAGAAGTAGAGCTTGGATTTATCTAGGTTCGGAGTCATGTCTGAGCCCTCTACAAAATCAGATAGGATGGAGTTGATCTCGTTAGCCTCTCCTACGGTTGGGGTGTTCATGAGGAGGGTGTCATAAAAAAATTGACTATGTGAGGGTGTCGGTTGGATGTTATGCAAGGGTAAGCCTTTGAGAGAGCCTTCCTGGATTGTTGACTTGATGTATCGCTTGAGGCCTTCCTCCATGAGCACAAACAGAAAAGGTGAAATGGGGTCGCCATGTATGATGCCTCTAGAAGGGGTGAGTGGTTGGGAAGGCACCCCATTGATGAGAATGGAGAAGAAGGCTGAGGAGGTAAGGTTGCAGATCCAATTTACCCATTGTTGATCAAAACCAAAAGGTTCTAGAATGGAGAGAATGTATTGCCAGTTGACCCTGTCAAATTTTTTTGAGAGATCTAGTTTGATGAGCATACCTAGTGTTTTGGTCGTCTTGATGGAGTGGATGACCTCGTGAGACAGTATGATGTTGTCCATTATTTGTCTCCCCTCTACATAGCCTGCTTACTCCTGGGATATGACTAAAGGTAGAATCGACTTAATGTGTTTTTCAATCACCTTTGTAATGATTTTGTATATGACGTTGCATAGGGTGATTGACCTGAACTGCTTGGGTTGAGTGACCCTCTCCTCTTTCGGAATTAGGTTTAGGAAGGTGACATTGAGTGCAGAAAGNGTTTTAGATTCCTCCACTACCTGCCATACCTCTTCCCTGATTAGATCCCAGCAGTGGTGGAAGAAGTCGGTGATGAATCCATCTGGGCCAGGGGCCTTTCCTGATGGAATTTCTTTCATTGCTTGGTCCACTTATTCTTGAGTGATAGGTCTCATCAGTGCTTCATTTTGTTTTGGAGTCACCAAAGAGGGTATTTGATTGGGTACCCACTGGATTTCTTCCATTCTATCCTTATTGGTTTCCGTTAGGAGGTATCTATAATAATTGTTGAGATCTTCCTCGATTTGGCCATGTTCCCTTATTGGGTTTCCTTGGGAATCCTCTAGATGGGTTATTCTGTTTATATATCGGCGATGCACCATAGCTCTATGGAAGACCTTTGTGTTTTTTTCTCGTTCTTTGAGCCATTGGACCCTACATTTTTGCCTCCACAGTATTTCCTCTTGTTTTTTCCTCTCTTCTAGATACGCTTGGAGCCTCTCCTCCTCTTTCATTAGATCAACAGTTTAGGTCCCTACAATGAAAGTTCCCTGTATCTCCGTTAGTTTGTTTTCTATATCCTACATGATTTGGAATATATTTCTAAAGGTATGTTTGTTATAGAGATTCAGTGATTGCTTAAGGTTTTTGAGGTGCTGCTGGAATTTGTACATGCATGTACCATGATCTATTTCATCTTGATCCCACCAGGATTTTGCAAGATGATGAAAGTCATGGTGTGAAAGCCAAAATTTCTCGAACCAAAAGGGTTTGTACTTGGGTGTTTCCCCTGTTTCTAGGCAGAAGGCCACTGGCCAGTGGTCTGAACCTTCTTTTGGGAGAATGAGACATTCCATGTTCGGGTCTACTTCTATTAATTCTTCTGCTACAAGGAAGCGATCCAGATGACAAGAAACATGTTGGTGCCCTGATCTACGGTTGGACCAGGTGAATGTTCCATTGCTATTTTCAATGTCTACTAGCTTTAGTTGATCTGTGAGGGTTTTGAAATTACCACTGTGTTTCTCGAGTCTTTTGTTGCCTCATATTTTTTCTTCCAGAGATAGGATCATGTTGAAGTCGCCCCCTAAGATCCAGTTGGGTGTGGTCAACAGTGTTTTGATGTGGATTAGTCGCTTCATAAGTTTGTCCTTTTCCTGTTGGCTTTGGGGTCCATAGATGTTTGTGATGTCTCCCTCCTAAGTCGATCCTATGACCTCGAAGTGGGCAGTGAGTGTGCCTATAGTGGAAAAAGATCTTCTTAAAGTGATGTTGCAGGGGTTCCAGAGAATGGCCAGTACCCCTAAATCCCTTGTGGAGTCCGTAAGTATGAACTCACAACCCCTCCAGATACGATGGAAGATGGTTTATGCCTCTGCTCCAATGCATTTTGTTTCTTGTAATAGTAGGATATCTGGATTTTCTACTCTGATGTAGGCTCGGAGGATTCTTTGTTTGGATCAACCATTGAGTCCCCTAATGTTCTAGGTGATTATATTCATCATAGTGGGTGTTGTGTTGGGTAGAGGTATCCCTCCGAGAGCTTCTGGATTTTCCCTGAGTTGAGCATGAGATTTTCTACCTCCTTGATGAGTTGTTGGGCTGATTTCCATCCCATTCTTTTGTTCTCCCTCGGTACCCTTTTTGAGTCTAAGCTTGGATCTACGACTATGCCTAGTCTTGTTGTGGATCCTGCTGTGGAGTCAAGAAATACTTTATGTACCTTTTAGAGATGCTTCTCTAGGAGGTCTTACAGATCCTTTTGATTGAGGGTTTCCTTAAGTTTTTCTAGGTTGATACCTATGACATCCTGATCATCCATCTGCATCGGTGTGTCTCCATCTACATCTCCCCCCTCTTCTGGGTTGATCTCGTGATTTGGATAGGAGGAAGGTGTGGCTTGGTTATTTCCTTTCCCTTGTTTCTTCGTTTTGTGTGGATATTGGATTTATTTGTCTACTAGTAACTGGTTCAAAATTGCATAAGAATTTTTGGTCAAGATATTGGACTTTGGGTCTGTATTATGCTTCCTTGAAGGATTTTTTTTCCTTCCTGTGACAGTGGTGAAGACGTCTTTCTCCTTGATATCACTGGCCTTAGATGCTTGGGAATTTAGAGGAAAATATATGAAGAGATAGCCGTGTTCATGGAATTTCCTATAACGGAAAGGGATGTGCTCATAGTCCATCGTTTGTTGACAGTCCTCTTCCTAATATTCCAGAGTTACAGAGGCTAGGAGAGACGTTGATATGTTCATATATATGCATATTCGGGTGTTTGAAGTGTATTTCCTCTACTTTGTGGCTTCCGACGTTTTGACATAGTGACCTACCATGTTCCCTATTCCCATAAGGATTTCCTCGAACCAGAACTCTTGCGGCAAAGAGTATAATCAGATTTAGACTGGAGCCATTGTGAAGTCCTCCTTGTCTGGGTTGAATCTCTCCATCTGGAAGCACAGGAATAGCCCTGTCGAGTTGTAGAAGTATGGCCCATTCTCAAAGATTCTATCCGTATCTTCTAGATTGTACAGGATGATGGTTAAAAAACCTTTTGAGATGAGATGAACCGCGTAGTCCCCTTTAGGGTTCCACCAGTGTTTTATCCACCAATTTAGGTCACGTTCAGACGACCACAGTCCTAGAAACTTTCCTATGAGGGCATGCTCCTGCATGAACTGTGTGTGTTCACCCACTCTTGTTTAGCTTATGAGATATCTCGGTGGTTTATATGATTGCGGGATACATTTGCCAACATCCCACCCCTGAGGTGCTTTTGGATGAGACGTTCCTACTTCCACATCCATATCCTTCCCGAGTCCTTGTTTTTTGGAAAGGATCTGATCGCACAACTGTAGCGATGGCTTGAATGATGGTCGTTTTTCTCTTGTTCACGTTCTATCGTTGGTCGTAACTTTGATGTATGAGGGGGGTTGCCCCCCACTTCCAGATTCATTCCGAGAGATTAGACACGGGTACTTTTTGTGCCAGACCTTTGCAGGCGGTAGAATGCCCTGCAGCTCGTTCCGTTCATGCAACCTGGTTTGCAGAGTAGTCAATTTAGAGCGCTCTATTTATATGTATTTTTTAAATTATATGCTTCATTTAATTTTTTTAATTATTTACGTTTAAATTTTTCAAAACAAAAAAATCAAGTCTTGGTCTAAATATTCTAAGTTTATATTTGCTTTGGCACTTTTTGTGATGAGTTTTGTCTAAAAGTTTGTTGGAAATTAAAAAAATTGTAAAATTCAGTGCTTGAAATTGATTAATGCATTTAAAAACACAATTTAAATAATGTAAAATTGTGACTTCACTAATCATTACCTTACCATATTTAACCAAAAATTAAAATCTTAAATCATTTATAATAGACCTTTCTTTCACACTAAATAGGTTTATTCTTTAAATCAAATACTTTTTTTATCATTTCTCTCTCTCTCTATATATATATATATTATTACAATGTATAATAAATATAATTATCTATAACATCCCTCTCTTGCGCGCACTGAACAAACTTATTCTTTGAGGACTCTTGCTCACAAGTGATACAGATTAATATACTTTTGGGCATTTGATTTATGATTATGAGGCATTATGGGTTGATGACATGTTGTTTTGTTGCATTGACATAGACAAGTGCTATTGACTTGGCTTTACTGAGTGTGTAGGATTTTGGACCTCGAAGATGCAAAGGCATCGATGGAACCCCTTGGACTTCGAATCGAGTAGGCAGTGAAATATTGGGGTTTGATTGTTTTATATGAGATATTAGTGCATCTAATTAGATGATATGATTATGGATATATTTTTGACATGATTCGTTGATGATGCAGGCTGATGATACCTTGCCGACCAGACTCACATGTGCAGTAGAGGGGTCACACATGAATACTAGAGATGTTGATGGAGAGGTGTGGAAAACAACCCTGCCACAACCTAATAGCACTCTCATCGTGGCTCAAATGGTAGGTTAATGATTACCTAGTTCGAGGAGGCCCATGATGTTGTGAGGGCCGACTGTGACAGTCACTCACGATGATTCTAAGGGTTGCGCAATAAGGCATGGGCCTTATTCCTTAGAGGCCCTTAGTCTCCCACAATATCACCTGACAGAGTATTGAATCCAGGTGTTTTATATCTCTACCAAGTCAGTAAAGAGGCAAGTGGCACCCTTGGAGAACCTAGTGTGTCTTGAACTAAATGCCGCGTCATTATTAATAAATTAGATAAACCTATATCGATTTAGGAAGAATAACTTGTGAAGGAATATTTAAAACTTTTCCCCTAATAAAATGTCGCCCAACCTAGGAAAATAAAGTCTAGGTCTAAATTATACTAGTGATAAAAAAATTATCTATTTATTTAATATATATATATATAATAAATAATAATGTTAATCTTCATTAATCTTGTGACAAGAAGGGGGTAAGCATTAAATTGACTTGTAAAAATCTTTTGGGATAAAATTTTAAAAAGTGGAAATAATGGTTTTACAAATTATGCTAATTAAAAATTTATTCATTAAAAGAAAAAGGGAAAAAAGGGTAAGTTTCTGCATATGCCTTTTTGAGTTTAAATAAAAAAGGGAAAGAGGGAAATCTAAAATAATTAGCAAACTAGGAAAAAGACGGAAACATAAAAATAAAGGGGAAACAAAAGGAAAGAGTAGATAGTCTAACTTAGTAAGGTATCTAGCATTTAAGAACTTTCTAATTTAAACTCAACTAGTAAATTAATAAGGGAAAAGTCATTAAAACTTGTAAGGGGATATGGGGACACCTAGGAGAGATTCTAGGAATGACTTTAGGAGAGTGAGGGAAATAGGGGTAATTAATTAATTAATGAAATTAATTTATGGAGGAATGAAGGGGATGGGTGACAGTTGTACAGGGAGGATTTTTATGAATTAAATTATTAAACATTAAATTAAATGGGATTTTGGGAAAGGAAGGGACTTCAAAACTCTATATAATGGAGGGAGGAGAAGGATGATGGATCTCTTCTGTTATGCATAACTTTACGTTGTAGAAATTCATACTTGAGTGACTTAGCTTGTGGGAGCTGGGATACCCAACTTAGTGAGGAGTGCGAGCTCGGCCTGGCGAGGCGAGCTGGGAGCTAGCTAATTCTCTAGTTAGTGTGCGTGGCCCCTTTGCGTGTCGAGGGGCTAAGGGGGAAGAAGAGTACCCCTAGCATTGGATGAGAGGTATCGGTGAAGTCTCATCGATCGACAAGCATGATTTACAAAAAGCTTGCAAGACATCAACTCAGAGTAGGCAATTGGGCAATGATACGCTTCCTTTATTTCTACATGGTATATTTTTAGTATGAATTATGATTTTAGTTATGTGTGTTTAATTGGATAAAGGAAATGATTTTCTTAGCACCCTAGTTGGTGAATAAAATTCCCCCATAGCCTTTATCTCATTGTTGATTTCCCATGGCCTCCGATCCTTGCATGTCTTGACCGTCCTATGGTTTATTGATTGTGATGAATGTGGTTTATTTTTTCGTTCATCCCNCTAGCTCCCTAGACCATGCTTGAGCAGTGAACTAGGAGCCTGATATACGGTCATCGCTTCAGCGTTAATAGACCTATGGCTCTCAACGCCTTGCTTTTCTGTGCATGGATGATGAGCAAGAGATGTTTCTACCCACTTGTCTACCCCCTTTTATTGTTCTTGGCTAGTTGGGGATCTTTGCATCTTCTTGGATTGATCATCTCTGCAATGGCTTGGGATGAGTTTCTCTTCATTTTAAATTGCTTAAAATTTTGTATAATCTCTATGATGAATGGGATTTTCCCTATGGATTGTTACGCCTTACCCAACGATTCAATATTTATAGAGTAGTTGTCCATTAAAAGAGTTTTTGTGTATTCCCTTTTCATCCAACGATTAGCCTTGTGTTCAATTTTTATTAAACAATTGTTGTTCACTCTATTTTCATTCAACGGTTGTTGTATGGTTTACTCCTCTACTTACTTGTTAGTTGATTGAAATGTTGTAACTTATTGATAGAATAATATTAAGCTGATCTTGAGTCAAATATTTCGATCAAATTTTATTCTGAAAATATTGTTAAACATTGGCGCGCATGAATTGAATGCTTTAAAGGATTTAAATTATACATGAAGGGGATAATTCTAAAGATCACTTAGATTGTTGTACCGGTATTGAATACATTGTTAGTTAATTTGTCATACCGTATGATTGACTTAAGGTGAAACAATGTAAATATTTGGATCTCTGTTTTTATTAATGTTGGATGATCTCCACAAATTGAGGTATAATCCTTGATGAAAAGCGTGGTTTTATAACCCTTGCCGAATAGAGTTTTTTCTGTGTACATTTGCGGAGTAACTACTCGTTGTGTAATGCTTCCTTGTCAAATGGATGCAGTTTAAATGTTTTAGAGAAGCTAGTTGAACAAACGCCTTTCCTTAAACAATTGATATGCCAAATTTCTCCTCCATGTTAGCTCACACATGTTTATGTGAAATTAGCATCCAAGCCTAGCACTGCTAGTCACTTTAGCTCTTTAGATTGACTGAACTTACTCCTTACCACGGTTTACGGCCGATTGAATTTTGTTTGTTGTTACACAAATTATTTTATTACACAAAATATTTCATTACACAGATTATTTTATTACACAAAATATTTCATTACATAGATTATTTTATTACAGAGAATATTTTATTACACAGATTACTTTATTACACGGATTGCACAGATTAGTTTATTACACCGATTTTTACTATTACACAGATTTTATTTCATTAATTTTACACATATTTTATTACCACAAAATTCCATTAAAGATGACTGTGTTTATTTCCTTAAAGTCTATGATATGCCATTATAATGTAGCCTGCATTTTTTTGGTGTGTGGTACAACAATTGCCATTAAATTTTGAGTGTGTTTGTTGTTGAATGGGCATGATTTGCCATCAATTGTGTACTGTGTTCTGCCTTTAAAACTGTGATTGTGTTGTTGTTTAATGACCACGAGTTGATCCTTCTTCATTTTTGTATTGTCTTTTTATCCTCCTTCAAATTGAGGGTAACCAACGTTCTCACTGCCAAACATTAATTGCTACAACCATGTTATTGGTCATGTTAATTGCTATGTTAATTGCCAAGTTAATTGCCAAGTTAATTGTTGTAGCGATGTTAATGGTTAGCAATTTCCTTCTTAATATTAATTGCTATAGCGATGTTAATTGCTACAGTGAGGTTATTGGTCATGTTAATTTCCATGTTAATTGCAATATTAATTGTTATGTTATTTGTCATGTTAAATTTCTATAGCGATGTTAATAGTCAACAACTTCCTTCTTAATGTTATTAGACAACTAGTATTGTTAGTTCGGTCAATATAGCTACACAACATGTTGAGATTTAGTTTTTCATGAGTCTTATAATGGTAGAAGACTACATTAAGATTGTTAATGTTTTTATTTAATGTTAATGGCTAGTTAGATTGAGATTTTGGATTAATTTAGAATTGCCCAGTTAGATTGTAATAATGATTAAAATTAGATTGGTGAGTAAAGACTAAATTGCAAATTTTAGACTTGCTAATTTGATTTATAATTGAGGTTAGATTGTGTTTATTGTTTATAGTCTAGTATTGATTACTTAGACTTTCCAGAATGATTGTATTTAACTCTAACTTAGCAGGTTCATTAATGACTAATTGTAATTTAGACGTGCCCCTTTTAGAATGGTAACCAATGTTAAAATAGATTGTAATAATTGACTAGTTCAGAATGGGTGATTGGTTGGGTCATTGACGATGTCGTGTATTGTCTTGTGTCATCCCTTATCATCGTCCTCTGGCATTTCGTTGACCTGTTGTTGGGGTATGGGAGTGGTTTTCCTTTCGTTATTCGGTTTCTAGTGCATTGGATTTATCTAGAGTCCTTACTCTAGATAGGATGTGTTGTACCAAGGTTATTGGCACATCTATCATCTGGGGACGACAGGATTCTTGACGAGGGGATCATGGTGTTCCCTGTTGGATAGCAGAGATTGAGAACTTGGTCAGATTCGGTGTGTTCTGTGTGAGTGTCCATGAGCGTGGCAAGTTGATTTAGGTGCATGGGTGGAATGCCTTCATGCATTTGGTTCATGCACCTTGAGGCTATAGTCTTATTCGTCAAGGCTGTGGTGTCAGGAGGGGATGTTGTCCTTTAAGCTTGTAGGCATGTCTTTTTTTCATCGGGCGAGTAGTCATTTTCTCCTTGTTGTCTACGCACGTTTCACCCAGTTGCTCTTGTGCCAGTGCGGGGAGTCATAGTAGCCTATTTCTTGGACTGCATGCTTGTGTTCATCATTAGTTGTGTGGTTAACTATTGTTGTCATCACCATATTTCCTTTCAAACAAAAAAAAAAAAGTGTACTTCTACTTCAGTTGTATTCGTAACGTAGGGGTTCTGACATGTGGTGTCAGAGCGGGGTTCAACACGTGACTTGGGATCACAACGAATTTCATTTTTATTATTTAATTATAATGTTTCTAATTGAGTGGACTTGTATCCATGCAGGTAATCATGGTTAGAGGACGCCACAAAGGCAGATGATGGGGTAATATGGGAGGAGGCATGACACCTCCAACAACATCCATGCCTAAGGGCGTCAACCCCCAGGGAGACGAATAGGTTGTCAGGAAGGAGCATATAGCAGTGGGTGATGTGGTTGGGTTGATGAGGTCTTTTCAGTGGATGTCTGAGGCATTGATTAGTCATTTGGATAGAGATGAGGCAAGGGCACCGACACCCCTTTAGGGTCTACCATGCGTTCCATTCAGTACTGGTAGCATTCACAGTGAGCTTGAGAAGGTCAAATTTCCATAGTTCTTTGGTGCCTCAGACGGTGAAACCACCGAGGCATGTTTGGATAATATGGAGATGTTCTTTTCACTTTGAAACTATACGTCCAACATGAAATTCTGCATGGCGGTCTTTCAACTGAAGGGGATCTCTCTTCTATGGTGGAAGATGCTCCTACCACAACTGAACATGGTCGTCGAAGACAAGTCATGGGAACTGTTCCGAGAGAGGTACCTATCAGAGAAATTCATTGAGTGTCAGCTCAACCATTTCAATGCCTTACGACAGGGCAGTCGTATGGCGCCCGAGTACAAGGCTCATTACATGGAGTTGCTTTAGTATGCTCCGCATCTTAATATAGAGAAACTCAAGGTCAACAGGTTCATGTTTGGCCTTAATGGAAACATACGTGCAAAGGCTAGGATTCTGATGCCTCAGACCTTTCACGATGTTGTCCAGAAGGCCCTCATTGTAGAGTAAGAGCTTATTAGCGGGGGTTAGGGTAGGACTCCAGCGAGACCAGCAGGGAAGGTGTCATCTGGTGTGTAGTAGCATCAGACACTAGCCAGAAATACACAAGGATATCGTGGCTTCCAGAGGGGATCCACTTAAGCTACACCTTGAAGACTAACGCCTCAACAATAGACTCCTTATCGTGGATCACAACATCAACAACAACATCGACCACAACAACAAAAATTTAGGCCTATTCAGCAAAACAAAACAAGATTCTAGGCCGATGGGCCGTCATCTTCTACTTTGGGTACCAGGAGTATTGGACCGAAGAAGGGGTGTTGGACGTGTGGGGAGCCACATGACCAACACGACTACCCAATGGAGTGGAATAAAACTTCTAGATCAGTTAGACCCACTACCATGGGAGATTTAGGCAAGGCCCATCAAATTCATGTAGTGGTGACTAACTGCCAAGAAGAGAAATAGTCGACTATGCTCGATGCGTTAGGTACCGTCACTGACTAGACCCTTATTATTTTGATAGATCTCGGTGCTACCAAGAGTTTCATTTCTGGTGCAGTGCTAAAAAGGATTAAGGTAAAGGCAGTGGAAGAGGATGAGTTTAGCTTCGTAGAGATGGCTTCTGGAGCCAAACACAAGGTTGGAGGAAAGGTTACGGGATGTATCCTTAAACTAGGAGAGTTTGTCACCAGGGCCAACTTGTACATCACAATCTTAGGATCTTATGAGGTCGTGATCAGTATGGACTTGTTGAAATTGCATGAGGTGATACTCAAATGTAAGACAAAATGGTTGATATTGGTTGATGATGAGGGGAAAATATGCGTGATTGTAGGATGGAACTAGGGATTTTCCCTGAGGTTCATCTCTTCCTTGAAGCTACGGAAGAGCATGTGCAAAGGATGCACTTTTTATGTGATCCTTATGTTCAACAAGAAGGGAGTAGCAGAAGGTCTAGAACACCTTCCTGTGGTGAGAGAGTTTGAAAACGTCTTATGAGAGGAGATACCTAGGATGTCACCGAAGAGGGAGTTGGAGTTTACTATATTCCTAAAACCGGGCACTGAACTGATAGCGACAATGCCTTATCGGATGTCGACCCCGGAGTTATAGGATTTGAGAATGGAAATGAAAGAATTGTTGGACCTAGGACTGATACATCCAACTATGTCACTGGTTATTTTCATACGAAAGAAGGATGGGTCATGGAGACTCTGCATTGATTACCGTTAATTGAACAAGGCAACGATCAAGAATTAATATATGTTGCCAAGGATAGATGATCTGTTTGATCAAATAAAGGGTGCAACAGTGTTCTCAAAGATCAATTTGCAATCAGGGTATCACCATTTACGGATCAAGGAGGATGATGTCCCTAAGACTGCCTTTAATATGAGGTTTTGACATTACAATTTTATGTTTTTACCGTTTGGATTGACAAATTCCCAAGGGTTATTTATGAGTTTTATGAACAGGGTGTTCCGCGAGTACTTGCATAATTTCGTCCAAGTATTCATTGATGATATTTTTATTTACTCTTGGACAATGGAGGAGAATGATGAGAACTTGCGCTTGGTACTATAGTGTCTATTAGAGAACAAATTGTATGGGAAGTTGTCGAAATTCTCATTTTATCAATCGAAGATTCACTTCTTAC
The DNA here is from genome assembly GCA_010110895.2 of Picea sitchensis. Classification (NCBI taxonomy): domain Eukaryota; kingdom Viridiplantae; phylum Streptophyta; class Pinopsida; order Pinales; family Pinaceae; genus Picea; species Picea sitchensis. The sequence goes on along the minus strand of SNQJ01S0054290.1, from coordinate 100,420 downwards.
AAAATTTCATCTACGTTGAAGGTATCGTCATGGATCCAATGAAGGTCGAGGTTTTTATTGAATGGATTGCATCGATGAACATCCTAGAATTACGTATCTTCATGGGTCTAGTAGGATACTATCGACGATTCATCGAGTGATTTTCAAAGATAGCAAATCCAATCACGAAATTGTAGAAGAAGAATAAGAAGTTTCTTTGGACCGAGAAATGCAGAGTAGAATTTAGGAGGCTCAAGGTGTTGTTGAAAACAACACCGATACTAAAGGTCCCTGACATGGACATGAAATTCCTGGTATGCACTGACGCTTCCAAGGAAGGGTTAGATAGAGTCCTGATGCAAGACAGTTGAGTGATCGCTTACATCTCAAGGAAACTGAGAAGGCATGAGGAGAACTACGTGACTCATGATTTGGAGTTGTTAGCTATCATATATGCCTTGAAGGTTTGGCGACACTACCTTGTTGGATGAAAATTTGAACTAAAAATGGACCACTGTGGACTACAACAGATCTTTACGCAAAGCGACCTGAATGTGCTACAACGGTGTTGATCGGAATTGCTTAGCAAGTATGACTTAGAGATTACTTACATAAAAGGAATAGTGAACCGAGTGGCAGATGCATTGAGTCGGAGATAATGCATCTCTTAGGTGTTGCCTCTTTAGACAAATTTACATGAAAAGATTCTAAATTTATAGCATGACGATGACTAGTACAAAGAGGTTCTTTTTTTTTATCGGACAAAACACAATTATGGTACCAATATTTGAAGGATTTACATTTGACGATGATGGATTATTGAGGTTTAAAAAACAGATTTATGTACCATTGAATGATGAGTTGAGGATCTTTATCCTAACCGAGGCTCATAGAGGAGCCTACATGGCTCACTAGGGAGTCATGAAGATGAGGGAAGACCTTAAACACTTATTCTTCTGGAAGGGAATGAAGGAAAACATAGTCAACTATGTGGCCAAATGTCTAGAGTGTTAGTAGGTAAAGGATGAACATAGACACCAAGCAGGATTACTATAGCCACATGCTATTTCAAAATTGCAATCGGAGGTTATTTCAATGGATTCTAATGTTGGATTTCCACTGACGACAAGGAGACATGACTCAATTTTTGTAGTATTAGACACTCTGATGAAGAGCACTCACTTTATTCCTGTGTGTATGATGTATCAAGCACCTGACATATCTATAAATTTCATCAGTGAGATTGTGAGGATGCATGGTGTGAAAAAGAGGATTATATCCGATCGGGGATCGATGTTTACTAGACAATTTTGGACGAGTTTCCAAGAGGCCTTAGGAACCCAACATAACTTCAATACTGCATATCACCCAAAGACTGACGGGCAGACCAAACAAATGGACTAGAACTTGGAGGACATGTTGCGCATGTACGTGACGGACCAACAAAAGTGTTGGGAACAATTATTTCCACTGATGGTGTTCGCTTATAACAATAGTTACCAAAGCACCATTAAGATGACACCTTCCAAGTTTCTTTACGGGAAACTGTGTCAGATGCTTTTGAGTTGGGATCGACTTGAGGATAGGGTCCTGGTGGGACTAGAATTGATCCAAGAAATGGAAGATAAAATTAAAACCATAAGACAAAGGATTAAAGAAGCACATGATCGGTAGAAGAGTTATGACGATGCGCACCATATCGACCGTAGTTATGAGGTTGGCAATCGATTCTTCTTGTAGGTTAAACTGCATAAGAGTTCAGTCAAGTTTGGAAAGGGAGCTAAAATATCTCCTAGGTTCGTGGGACCTTTCAAGATAGTGGAAAGGAAGGGGCCTGTGGCCTATCAACTAGCCTTCCCTGATTCCTTGAGGCATATGCATGATTTTTTTCACGTATTTATTTTGAGACATTATATTAGTGATCCTACACACATTATTGACATGATTTCTTTGTAGGTATCATTCGAGGGAATGCTCATGGTTGAGCCGATCCACAACTTTGATCATCACATTCAAAATCTACGGAGTCGAACAATAGATCAGTTCAAGGTCGAGTGGGTCAACTATAGTCCACACTCGGTGACCTGGGAGGAGGCATATGATATGCGCTAGCAGTTTCCATTTTTTGTTGGATAGATAGACTTATGATACTGTGATACATATTGCATCAACACTTATATACTGTGAAACTTCAGGATGAAGTTTATACCAAGAGAGGGTGTATGTAACATCCCACTCTTGCGTGCATTGAACAAACTTATTCTTTGAGGACACTTTCTCGTAAGTGATCCAGATTAATATACTTTTGGGAATTTGATTTATGATTATGAGGTGCTATGGGTTGATGACAGGTTGTTTTGTTGTATTGACATAGACAGGTGCTATTGACTCGGTTTTACAGAGTGTGGAGGATTTTGGACCTTGAGGATGTAGAGGGATCGATGGAACCCCTTGGACTCCAGATCAATTCGGGGAGTGGAATATTGGGGTTTGATTTTTTTATATGAGATATTAGTGCATCTGATTAGATGATATGATTATGGATATATTTCTAACATGATTTGTTGATGATGCAGGCTGACGATATCTTGTCGAATAGACTCACATGTGGAGTAGAGGGGTCATGCAAGACTACTAGATATGTTGAGGGAGAGGTGTGGACAGTATCCCTGCCACATCCTACTAGCACTCTCATCATGGCTCGAACTGTAGGTTAATGATTACGTATTTCGAGGAGACCCACGATGATGTGAGGGCTGAATGCGATAGTCGCTCACAATGATTCTAAGGGGCGCCCAATAAGGTAGGGGCCTTATTCCTTATAGGCCCTTAGTCTCCCATGAGATCACCTAGTGGAGTATTGACTCCAAGGGTTTTAGATGTCTACCAAGTCATTAAAGAGGCAACTGGCACCATTGGAGCACGTAGTGCATTCTGAAGGGCACGTCGTGCAAGGGAAACAAAATAAGGCGAGTGGCACCCTTGGAACACCTAGTGCGTCTTGAAGGGCATGCCACATCATTATTAATAAATTAGATAAACCTATATGGATTTATGACGAATAACCTGTTAAGGAAGATTTAAAACTTTTCCCCTAATAAAATGTCGCCCAGCCTAGGAAAATAAAGTCTAGGTCTAAATTATACCAGTGATAATATATATATATATATATATATATATATATATAATAATGTTAATATTCATTAATATTGTGAGAAGAAGGGGGTAAGCAATTAAATTGACTTATAAAAATCTTTTGGGATAAAATTTAAAAAAGGGGAAATAATTGTTTTACTAATTATTCTAATTAAAAATTTATTCATTAAAAGGAAAAGGGAAAAAGGGTAAGTTTCTGCAAATGCCTTTTTGAGTTTAAATAAAAAAGGGAAAGAGAGAAATCTAAAATAATTAGGAAACTAGGAAAAAATGGGAAACATAAAAATAAAGGGGAAACACAAGGAAAAGTCAGATAGTCTAACTTAGTAAGGTATCTAGCATTTAAGAACTTTCTAATTTAAACTCAACTAGTAAATTAATAAGGGTGAAAGTCATTAAAACTTGTAAGGGGATATGGGGACACCTAGGGGCGATTCTAAGAGTGTCTTTAGGTGAGTGAGGGAAATAGGGGTAATTGATTAATTAATGAAATTAATTTTTGGAGGAATGAAGGGGATGTGTGACACTTGTACAAGGAGGATTTTTATGGATTAAATTATTAAACATTAAATTAAATGGGATTTTGGGAAAGTAAGGGACTTCAAAACTCTATATAATGGAGGGAAGAGAAGGATGATGGATCTCTTTTGTTATGTGTAATGTTACACTCCAGAAATTCATACTTGACTGACTTAGCTTGTGGGAGTTGGGATACCCATCTTGGTGAGGAGTGTTGGCTCAGACTTGTGAGGCGAGCTAAGAGCTAGTTGATTCTTTGGTTAGTGTGCGTGGCCCCTTTATAGCTCGGGGGGATAAGGGGGAAGAAGAGTACCCCTAGCGTTGGGTGGGAGGTACCGGTGAAGTCTCATTGATCGGAAAGCGGGATTTTCACGAAGCACACGGGACATCAACTCAGAGCGGGCGATTGGGAAACGATACGCTTCCTTTATTTATGCATGGTAGATTGTTAGTATGAATTATGCTTTTAGTTCTATGTGTTTAATTGGGTAAAGGAAATGATTGTCTTAGCACTCTAATTGATGACTAAAATTCCCCCATAGCCTTTAGCTCATTGTTGATTTCCCATGGCATTCTATCCTTGCATGTCTTGAACATCCTATTGTTTATTGATTGCGATGAATGCGGTTTATTTTTTCCTTCGTCCCTAGCTCCTTAGTCCACACCTGAGCATTCATCCAAGAGCCTGATCTACGATCGTCGCTTCAACGTTAATATACCTATGGATCTCAACGCCCTTCTTTTTTGTGCATGGATGATGAGTGACGGATGTTTCTGCCCAGTCATCTACCCATTTTTATTGTTCTTGGCTGGTTGGTGATCTCTGTATCTTCTTGGATTGATTATCTCTACAATGGCTTGCGACGAGTTTCTCTTCGTTTTAAATTGCTTAAAATTTGGTATAATATCTTTCATGAATGTGATTTTCCCTACGGATTCTTACGTCTTACCCAACGATTCGTTATTTATTGAAGAGTTGTCCATTAAAAGAGTTTTTGTGTATTCCCTTTTCATCCAACGATTAGTGGTGTGTTCAATTTTTATTAAACGATTGTTGTTCACTCTATTTTCATTCAACGATTTTTGTATGGTTTACTCCTCTGCTTACTTGTTAGTTGATCGCAGTGTTGTAACTTATTGATATAATATTCTTAAGTTGGTCTTGAGTGAAATATTTTGATCAAATTTTATTCTGAAAATATTGTTAAACACAGGCGCGCATGAATTGAATGCTTTAAAGGATTTAAATTATACATGAAGGGGATAATTATGAAGATCACTTAGATTTTCGTACCGGTATTTAATACATTGTTCGTTAATTTTTCATACCATATGATTGAATTAAGGAGAAACAATGTAAATATTTGGATCTATGTTTTCATTAATGTTGGATGCTCTCCATGAATTGAGGTATAATCCTTAATGAAAAGTGTGGATGTATAACCCTTTCTGAATAACATTTTTGCTGTGTATGTTTTTGAAGTAACTACTCACTGTGTAATGCTTCCTTGTCAAATGGATGTGGTTTAAACGTTTTAGAGAAACTAGCTGAAAAAATGCCCTTCCTTAAACAATTGATGTGCTAAATTTCTCCTCCATGTTAGCTCATGCATGTTTATCTGCACTTAGCATCCAAGCGTGGCACTGCTAGTCGATTTTGTTGTCTGGATTGACTGAGCTTCCTCCTTAGCACGGTTTACGACTGATTGAATTTTGTTTGTTGTTAAATAGATTATTTTATTACACGAAATATTTCATTACACAGATTATTTTATTACATGAAATATTTCATTACACAGATTATTTTATTACACAGAATATTTTATTACACAGATTACTTTATTACACGGATTTCATAGATTATTTTATTACACCGATTTTTACTATTATACATATTTTATTTCATTACTATTACATAGATTTTATTACCACAAAATGCCTTTAAAGATGACCATGTTTACTGCCTTAAAGTCTACGATATGCCATTATAATGTAGCATGCATTTTGTTGGTGTGTGGTACAATGATTGCCATTAAATTTGGAGTTCGTTTTTTTTTGAATGGGAACAATTTGCCATCAATTGTGTTCTGCATTTTTCTGATGTGTGGTACAACGTTTTTCCTTTAAAAATGCGACTGCATTGTTGTTGAATGGCCACAAGTTGATCCTTCAGCAGTTTTTTATTGTCTTTTTATCCTCCTTCAAATTGAGGGTACCTAGCGTTCTCACTACCAAACATTAATTGCTACAACCATGTTATTATTCATGTTAATTGCTATGTTAATTTCCATGTTAATTGCTAGGTTAATTGTTGTAGGGATGTTAATGGTCAGTAGTTTCCTTCTTAATATTAATTGCTTCAGCGATGTTAATTGCTACAATGAGGTTACTGGTCATGTTAATTGCCATGTTAATTGCAATATTCATTGTTATGTTAATTTCCATGTTAATTGCCATGTTAAACTGCTACATCGATGTTAATAGTCAACAACTTCCTTCTTAATGTTAATAGACAACTAGTATTGTTAGTTTGGTCAATATAGCTAGATGACATGTTGAGATTTAATTTTTTATGAGTGTTATAGTGGTAGCATTCTACATTAAGATTGTTAATGTTGTTATTTAAATTTAATGGCTAGTTAAATTGAGATTTTGGATTAATTTAGAATTGCCCGGTAAGATTGTACTAATGATTAAAATTAGATTGGTGAGTAACGACTAAATTGCAAATTTTAGACTTGCTAATTTGATTTATAATTGAGGTTATACTGTGTTTATTGTTTATAGTCTAGTATTGATTAATTAGACTTTCTATATTGATTGTATTTAACGTTAAATTAGCAGGTTCATTAATGACTAATTGCAATTTAGACGTGCCCCTTTTAGAATGGTAACCAATGTTAGAATAGATTGTAATCATTGACTAGTTTAGACTGAGTGATTGGTTGGGTCGTTGACGATGTCATGTATTGTCTTGTGTCATCCGTTCTCATCGTCCTCAGGAGCTTCATCGACCTGTTGTTGGGGTATAGGTGTGGTTTTCCTTTCAGTATTCGGTTTCTAGCACGTTGGATTTATATAGAGTCCTTGGTCTAGATAGGATGTGTTGTACCAAGGTTATTGACGTGTCTATCACTTGGGGATGACATGATTCCTGATGAGGGGATCATGGCGCGCCCTATTGGATAGTAGCGATCGAGAGCTTGGTTGGAGTCAGTGTGTTATGTCGGAGTGTGGACAAGCATGGCAAGTTGCTTTAGGTGCATGGGTGGAATGCCTTCATGCGTTTGGTTCGCATGCCTTGAGGTTCTAGTATTATTTGTCAAGGAAGTTGTGTCGGGAGGGGATGTTGTCCTTTAAGATTGTATTCATGTCTTGTTTGTGTAGGGTGGGTAGTCATTTTCTCCTTTTTGTCTACGCATCTTTTGCCTAGTTTCTCTTGTGCCAGTGCGGGGAGTCATAGTAGCCTGTTGCTTGGACTTCACACTTGTGTTCGTTGTCAATTGTGTGGTTAACTGTTGTTGTAGAAACCATCTTGCCTTTCAAACAAAAAAAAATTGTACTTCTGCTTCACTTATAGTCATAACGTAGGGGTTCTCACATGTGGTATCAGAGCGGGGTTCAACCTGTGACTTGGTATCACTAGGACTTTCGTTGTTATGATTTAATTATAATGTTTCTAATTGAGTGGACTTGTATTCGTGCAGGTAATATGGTTAGAGGACACCATAGAGGTAGATGATGTCATGCTAGGGGAGGAGGCGTGACACATCCAGTAGCATCAATTCCTGAGGGGGCCAACCCCCAGGGAGACGAATAGGTTGTCAGGAAGGAGTAGATAGCGGTGGGTGACATGGTTGGGCTAATAAGGTATTTTCAGCAGATTTTTGAGACACTGATCAGCCGTTTGGACAGAGATGAGGCCAGGATACCAACACCACCTGAGGGTCCACCGCGCGTTCCATTCAGTACTAGTAGCATTCACCGTGCACTCGAGAAGGTCAAATTTCTCAATTTTTTTGGTGCCCCGGACGACGTAGCTACCGAGGCATGGTTGGAGAATATGGCGATGTGCTTTTCACTTCACGAATATACCTCCAACATGAAGTTCCACATGGAGGTATTTCAACTAAAGGGAAGTGCTCTTCTATGGTGGAAGATGCTCCTGCCGCAACTGAACATGGTCCTGGAGGACATGTCATGGGAACATTTCAAGGAATGTTTCCGAGAGAGGTACCTATCAGAGTAATTTATTGAGTGTTAGCTCAACAAGTTCAATGCCCTACGATAGGGCGATCATACGGTGCTCGAGTACGAGGCTCGTTACATGGAGTTTCTTCGGTATGCTCCACATCTTAATAAAGAGAAACTTAAGGTCAACAGGTTAATGTTTGGCCTTAATGGTAGCATACGTGCAAAGGTTAGGATTATGATGCCTTAGACCTTGCACAATGTCGTCCAGAAGGCCCTCATTGCAGAGGAGGAGGTTATCAACGGGGTTCAGGGCAGGATTCTAATGAGACCAGTAGGGTAGGTGTCATCTGGCATGCATCAGCATCAAACAATAGCCAGAGATATGCTAGGATATTATGGCTTCCAGAAGGGATCCACTTACACTAGACCTCGACGACCGATGCCTCAATAGAGGACACCTTATCAGGGACCACAACATCAACAACAACATCGACTATAGCAACATCAGTTTAGGCATGTTCAACAGAATAGACCAGGATTCCAGGCTAGTGGGCCATCATCTTTTACTTCGGGTACCAAGAGTACTGGACCGAAGAAGGGGTGTTGGACATGTGGGGAAGTACACTACCAGCACGACTGCCCAGTGTAGAGGAATAGAGCATCTGGATTATCCGGACCCACTACCATGGGAGATTTGGGCAAGGCCCATCAGATTCAGGCCGCGGTGAATAACCGCCAGGAAGAGCACCATTCGACTATGCTTGAGACGTCAGGTACTGTCGTTGACCAGACCCTTAGTATTTTGATAGATCCTGGTGCTACCGAGAGTTTCATTTCTAGTCTAGCACTAAAAAGGATTAAGGTAAAGGCAGTCAAACAGGATGAGTTTAGCTTCATAGAGATGCCTTCTGAAGCCAAACAGAAGGTTGGAGGAAAGGTTACGGGTTGTATCCTTAACCTGGGAGATTTTTTCACCAGAGACAACCTGTATGTCACGATATTAGGATCTTATGACATCGTGATCGATGTGGAATGGTTGGAATCGCATGAGGCAATACTCAAATGTAAGATGAAATGGTTGAGCTTTGTCGATGATGAGGGGAAAAGACACGTGATTGTAGGACAAAACCAGGTAGTTTCCCTAAGGTTCATCTCTTCCTTGCAGCTACGGAAGAGCATGCACAAGGGGTGTAAGCTTTATGCGATCCTTTTGTTAAACGAAAAGGGAGTAGCGGAAGGTCTATCACACCTTCTTGTGGTGAGAGAGTTTGCAGATGTCATGCCAGAGGAGTTACTTTGGATTCCACTAGAGAGGGAGTTGGAGTTTACTATAGACCTAAAACCAGAAACTGCACCGATAGTGAGAATGCCTTATCAGATGTCGACCCCAGAGTTACACGAGTTGAGAATGCAGTGGAAAGAATTGTTGGACCTACGACTGATACATCCAAGTGTGTCACAATGGGGTGCGCCTGTTATTTTCATATGAAATAAGGATGGGTCGTGGAGGCTCTGCGTTGATTACCGTCAACTGAACAAGGCAACGATCAAGAATCAATATCTGTTTCCAAGGATAAATGATTTGTTTGATCAGATGAAGGGCGTGATGGTGTTCTCAAAGATTGATTTACGATCAGGTTATCACCAATTATGGATCAAGGAGGGTGATTTCCCTAAGACCACCTTTAAGATGAGGTTTCAACACTATGATTTTATTGTTTTACCGTTTGGAATGACAATCACCCCAGGGGTATTTATGAGTTTGATGAACAGGGTGTTCCGTGAGTACTTGGACAAGTTCATCCAAGTATTCATAGATGATATTTTGATTTACTCTTGGATGAAGGAGGAGAATGATGAGCACTTGTGCTTGGTCGTACAGTGTCTTCGAGAGCACAAATTGTATGGGAAGTTTTCTAAATTCTTATTTTATCAATCGAAGATTCACTACTTAGGGCAGGTCATCTCCGGTGAAGGTATCATTGTGGATCCAACAAAGGTTGAGGATATTATAGAATGGCCTGGGCTGATGAACGACCCAAAAGTACGTAGCTTCATGGGTCTAATAGGATACTATCGATGGTTCATCGAGGCATTTTTGAAGATAGAAAATCCGATCACGGAATTATAGAAGAAGAACAAGAATTTTGTTTGTATTGAGAAATGTGCGGTATCCTTTCGGAGGCTCAAGAAGTTGTTGATAAAAACACTCATACTAAAGGTCCTTGACATGGATGAAAACTTTTTGGTATGCACTCATGCATCCAAGGAAGGCTTAGGCGAATTCCTGATGCAATACAATCGAGTGATCTCTTACATATCAAGGAAACTGAGAAGGCATGAGGAGAACTATGCGACGCATGATTTGGATTTGTTAGCCATCATATATGCTTTGAATTTTTGGAGACACTATCTTGTTGGATGAAAATTTGAACTAAAGATGGACCACTGTGGGCTACGACAGATCTTTATGGAAAGTGACCTAAACACATGACAACGACGTTGGTCGGAATTGATTAGGGAGTACGACTTTGAGATTACATACATAAAAGGAATAATGAACCGAGTGGCAGATGCATTGAGTCGGAGACCACACATATTTTCAGTGTTTCCTCTTCAAACAAAACACTGATGATGATTGGTACAAAGAGGTAGGGTTTTATCAGACAAAACATAATGATGGTACCAAGATTTGAAGGATTTACATTTGACGACAATGGATTATTGAGGTTTAAAAATTGGATTTACGTACCATTGAACAACGAGTTGAGAACCTTGATACTAAGAGAGGCTCATAGAGCAATCTACATGGCTCACCTGGGAGTCATGAAGATGAGGGCAAACCTTAAACCCTTATTATTCTAGAAGGGAATGAAGGCAGACATAGTCAACTATGTGGAAAGATTTCTAGAATGTCAGTAGGTAAAGGATGAACATAGATACCCAACAGGATTACTGAAGCCACACATTATTCCATAATTGAAATGGGAGGTTATTTCGATGGATTTTATTGTTGGATTGCCACTGATGGAAAGGAGACAGGACTCGATTTTCGTAGTAGTAAACACTCTAATGAAGAGTGCTCACTTTACTCCTGTGCGTATGACGTATCAGTCACCTGACATAGATAGATATTTCATCAGTGAGATTGTGAGGCTTCATGGTGTGCCTAAGAGGATTATATCTGATTTGGGATCGATGTTTACTTCACTATTTTGGACAAGTTTCCAAGAGGCCTTGGGAACCCAACTTAAGATGAGTACTGTGTATCACCCGGAGACTGATAGGCACACTGAACGAATGGACCATACCTTGGAGGACATGTTGTGCATGTATGTGATGGACCAACAAATGAATTGGGAATAATTCTTTCCACTGATGGAATTTGCTTATAGAAACATTTACCAAAGCACCATTAAGACGACGCCTTTCGAGTTTCTTTACAGGCGACCATGTCATATGACTTTGAGTTGGGATCATATTGAGGATAGGGTTATGGTGGGACCAGAAGTGATCCAATAAATGGAAGAGAAAATGAAAACCATAAGACAAAGGATTAGAGAAGCACAATATCGACAGAAGAGTTATGCCGATACACACCGTGTCGGCCGTAGTTGCGAGGCTGGCGATCAAGTTTTCTTGCGTGTTAAACTGTATAAGGGTTTGATAAAGTTTGGAAAGGGAGATAAAATCTCTCCTAGGTTCATGGGACCTTTAGAGATTGTGGAAAGGAAGGGGCCCATGGCCTATCGACTAGCCTTGCCTGATTCCGTAAGGCATATGCACGATGTTTTTCACGTATCTGTTTTGAGACATTATATTAGTGATCCTACACAAGTTATTGACATGATTTCCTTGAACGTATTAGACGAGGGGGCGCTCACAGCTAAGTTGATCCGCATCTTAGATCATCTCATTTGAAAGATACAATGTCAAATAATATATCAGGTCAAGGTCTAGTGGGACAACTACAGTCCACACTCGACGACCTGGTAGGACGCATATGATATGCGTCGACATTTTCCATTTTTGTTTGATAGATAGACTTATGATACAGTGATACACATTGCATCGACACTTATATACTATGAAACTTCGAGACAAAGTTTAGACCAAGAGGGGGTGTATGTAACATCCCACTCTTGCGCACACTGAACAAACTTATTCTTTGAGGACACCTGCTCGCAAGTGATATGGATTAATATACGTTTGGGCATTTCATTTATGATTATGTGGCGTTATGGGTTTATGACATGTTGTTTTGTTGCATTGAGATAGACAGGTGCTATTGACTCGGTTTCACTGAGTGTGGAATATTTTGGACCTCAAGGATGCAGAGGCATCGATGGAACCCCTTGGACTACGGATCAATTCTGGGAGTGAACTATTGGGGTTTGATTGTTTTATATGAGATATTAGTGCATCTTATTCGATGATATTATTATGGATATTGTTAGCGATATTTCTTGTCTCGGGATTAGGCGTACCCAGGTCTGCATTTTGCACCGGAAGCACCTGAGCATATCGTGAAATAATCCCATCTTGTAGCAGCAAGTCAAGCA